>JASANA010002755.1:0-52097 GCA_030248095.1 Ptycholaimellus sp. GST1_10
CTTGAATCGAATGGGATGCGTGGCTGGAGCTCAGCGTCATTGGGCGATGTCGTGCAGGCGCAGAATAGTCTGGAGTGCCTTTGGGTTGATCCTTGTCCAGCAGGAAATAGTCCCCGCTGATGGTGTTTAGGGTGCGATAGTTGCCCTTGGGCAGCACCGGAGGCCCTGGCCCCAACTAAACTCGTGCACACCCACAGCCAGCATCTCTGTCGTCAACGGAGTGAGAGAGCAGAGGAGCACCTTGGCAGAGTACTTGAATCGAATGGGATGCGTGGCTGGAGCTCAGCGTCATTGGGCGATGCTGTGCAGGCGCAGAATAGTCTGGAGTGCCTTTGGGTCGATCCTTGTTTGGAGCAGGAAATAGTCCCCGCTGATGGTGTTTAGGGTGCGATAGTTGCCCTCGGGCAGCACCGGAGGCCCTGGCCCCATGAACTGCACACCCACAGCCAGCATCTCTGTCGTCAACGGAGTGAGAGAGCAGAGGAGCACCTTGGCAGAGTACTTGAATCGAATGGAATGCGTGGCTGGAGCTCAGCGTCATTGGGCGACGTCGTGCAGGCGCAGAATAGTCTGGAGTGCCTTTGGGTCGATCCTTCTCGTCCAGCAGGAAATACTCCCCGCTGCTGGTGTTTAGGGTGCGATAGTTGCCCATGGGCAGAACCTGAGGGCCTGGTCACTGTGAACTGCACACCCACAGCCAGCATCTCTGTCGTCAACGGAGTGAGAGAGCAGAGGAGCACCTTGGCAGAGTACTTGAATCGAATGGGATGCGTGGCTGGAGCTCAGCGTCATTGGGCGATGTCGTGCAGGTGAAGAAGAGTTGGGAGTGCCTTTGGGTCGATCCTTGTCCAGCAGGAAATAGTCCCCGCTGATGGTGTTTAGGGTGCGATAGTTGCCCTTGGGCAGCACCGGAGGCCCTGGCCCCATGAACTGCACACCCACAGCCAGCATCTCTGTCGTCAACGGAGTGAGAGAGCAGAGGAGCACCTTGGCAGAGTACTTGAATCTGAATGGGATGCGTGGCTGGAGCTCAGCGTCAATGGGCTATGTCGTGCATGAGCCGTAGAGTGTGGTGGTCCCGTGGGTCGATCCTTGTCCAGCAGGAAATAGTCCCCGCTGATGGTGTTTAGGGTGCTATAGTTGCCCTTGGGCAGCACCGGAGGCCCTGGGCCCATGAACTGCACACCCACAGCCAGCATCTCTGTCGTCAACGGAGTGAGAGCAGAGGAGCACCTTGGCAGAGTACTTGAATCGAATGGGATGCGTGGCTGGAGCTCAGCGTCATTGGGCGATGTCGTGCAGGCGCAGAATAGTCTGGAGTGCCTTTGGGTCGATCCTTGTTGAGCAGGAAATAGTCCCCGCTGATGGTGTTTAGGGTGCGATAGTTGCCCTTGGGCAGCACCGGAGGCCCTGGCCCCATGAACTGCACACCCACAGCCAGCATCTCTGTCGTCAACGGAGTGAGAGAGCAGAGGAGCACCTTGGCAGAGTACTTGAATCGAATGGGATGCGTGGCTGGAGCTCAGCGTCATTGGGCGATGTCGTGCAGGCGCAGAATAGTCTGGAGTGCCTTTGGGTCGATCCTTGTCCAGCAGGAAATAGTCCCCGCTGATGGTCTTTAGGGTGCGATAGTTGCCCTTGGGCAGCACCGGAGGGCCTGGCCCCATGAACTGCACACCCACAGCCAGCATCTCTGTCGTCAACGGAGTGAGAGAGCAGAGGAGCACCTTGGCAGAGTACTTGAATCCGAACTGGGATGCGTGGCTGGAGCTCAGCGTCATTGGGCGATGTCGTGCAGGCGCAGAATAGTCTGGAGTGCCTTTGGGTCGATCCTTGTCCAGCAGGAAATAGTCCCCGCTGATGTTGTTTAGGGTGCGATAGTTGCCCTTGGGCAGCACCGAAGGGCCCTGGCCCCATGAACTGCACACCCACAGCCAGCATCTCTGTCGTCAACGAAGTGAGAGAGCAGAGGAGCACCTTGGCAGAGTACTTGAATCGAATGGGATGCGTGGCTGGAGCTCAGCGTCATTGGGCGATGTCGTGCAGGCGCAGAATATTCTGGAGTGCCTTTGGGTCGATCTCTTGTCCAGCAGGAAATAGTCCCCGCTGATGGTGTTTAGGGTGCGATAGTTGCCCTTGGGCAGCACCGGAGGCCCTGGCCCCATGAACTGCACACCCTACAGCCAGCATCTCTGTGGTCAACGGAGTGAGAGAGCAGAGGAGCACCTTGGCAGAGTACTTGAATCGAATGGGATGCGTGGCTGGAGCTCAGCGTCATTGGGCGATGTCGCGTGCAGGCGCAGAATAGTCTGGAGTGCCTTTGGGTGGATCCTTGTCCAGCAGGAAATAGTCCCCGCTGATGGTGTTTAGGGTGCGATAGCTGCCCTTGGGCAGCACCGGAGGCCCTGGCCCCATGAACTGCACACCCACAGCCAGCATCCTCTGTCGTCAACGGAGTGAGAGAGCAGAGGAGCACCTTGGCAGAGTACTTGAATCGAATGGGATGCGTGGCTGGAGCTCAGCGTCATTGGGCGATGTCGTGCAGGCGCAGAATAGTCTGGAGTGCCTTTGGGTCGATCCTTGTCCAGCAGGAAATAGTCCCCGCTGATGGTGTTTAGGGTGCGATAGTTGCCCTTGGGCAGCACCGGAGGCCCTGGCCCCATGAACTGCACACCCACAGCCAGCATCTCTGTCGTCAACGGAGTGAGAGAGCAGAGGAGCACCTTGGCAGAGTACTTGAATCGAATGGGATGCGTGGCTGGAGCTCAGCGTCATTGGGCGATGTCGTGCAGGCGCAGAATAGTCTGGAGTGCCTTTGGTCTGATCCTTGTTCGAGCAGGAAATAGTCCCCGCTGATGGCGTTTGGGGTGCGATAGTTGCCCTTGGGCAGCACCGGAGGCCCTGGCCCCATGAACTGCACACCCACAGCCAGCATCTCTGTCGTCAACGGAGTGAGAGAGCAGAGGAGCACCTTGGCAGAGTACTTGAATCGAATGGGATGCGTGGCTAGAGCTCAGCGTCATTGGGCGATGTCGTGCAGGCGCAGAATAGTCTGGAGTGCCTTTGGTTTGATCCTTGTCCAGCAGGAAATAGTCCCCGCTGATGGTGTTTAGGGTGCGTACAGGACCCTTCGGCAGCACCGGAGGCCCTGGCCCCATGAACTGCACACCCACAGCCAGCATCTCTGTCGTCAACGGAGTGAGAGAGCAGAGGAGCACCTTGGCAGAGTACTTGAATCGAATGGGATGCGTGGCTGGAGCTCAGCGTCATTGGGCGATGTCGTGCAGGCGCAGAATAGTCTGGAGTGCCTTTGGGTCGATCCTTGTCCAGCAGGAAATAGTCCCCGCTGATGGTGTTTAGGGTGCAATAGTTGCCCTTGGGCAGCACCTGGTAGCCCTGGCCCCATGAACTGCACACCCACAGCCAGCATCTCTGTCGTTGACGGAGTGAGAGAGCAGAGGAGCACCTTGGCAGAGTACTTGAATCGAATGGGATGCGTGGCTGGAGCTCAGCGTCATTGGGCGATGTCGTGCAGGCGCAGAATAGTCTGGAGTGCCTTTGGTGCTCGATCCTTGTCCAGCAGGAAATAGTCCCCGCGGATGGTGATTAGGGTGCGATAGTTGCCCTTGGGCAGCACCGGAGGCCCTGGCCCCATGAACTGCACACCCACAGCCAGCATCTCTGTCGTCAACGGAGTGAGAGAGCAGAGGAGCACCTTGGCAGAGTACTTGAATCGAATGGGATGCGTGGCTGGAGCTCAGCGTCATTGGGCGATGTCGTGCAGGCGCAGAATAGTCTGGAGTGCCTTTGGGGGGTTGATCCTTGTCCAGCAGGAAATAGTCCCCGCTGATGGTGTTTAGGGTGCGATAGTTGCCCTTGGGCAGCACCGGAGGCCCTGGCCCCATGAACTGCACACCCACAGACATCATCTCTGTCGTCACGCGAGTTTGAGAGCACAGGAGCTACTTGGCAGAGTACTTGAATCGAATGGGATGCGTGGCTGGAGCTCAGCGTCATTGGGCGATGTCGTGCAGGCGCAGAATAGTCTGGAGTGCCTTTGGGTCAGTCCTTGTCCAGCAGGAAATAGTCCCCGCTGATGGTGTTTAGGGTGCAATAGTTGCCCTTGGGCAGCACCTGTAGGCCCTGGCCCCATGAACTGCACACCCACAGCCAGCATCTCTGTCGTCAACGGAGTGAGAGAGCAGAGGAGCACCTTGGCAGAGTACTTGAATCGAATGGGATGCGTGGCTGGAGCTCAGCGTCATTGGGCGATGTCGTGCAGGCGCAGAATAGTCTGGAGTGCCTTTGGGTCGATCCTCTCTGTCCAGCAGGAAATAGTCCCCGCTGATGGTGTTTAGGGTGCGATAGTTGCCCTTGGGCAGCACCGGAGGCCCTGGCCCCATGAACTGCACACCCACAGCCAGCATCTCTGTCGTCAACGGAGTGAGAGAGCAGAGGAGCACCTTGGCAGAGACCGAATCCGAATGGGATGCGTGGCTGGAGCTCAGCGTCATTGGGCGATGTCGTGCAGGCGCAGAATAGTCTGGAGTGCCTTTGGGTCGATCCTTGTCCAGCAGGAAATAGTCCCCGCTGATGGTGTTTAGGGTGCGATAGTTGCCCTTGGGCAGTACCTGAGGCCCTGTCCCCATGAACTGCACACCCACAGCCAGCATCTCTGTCGTCAACGGAGTGAGAGAGCAGAGGAGCACCGGGGCAGAGTACTTGAATCATCGGGATGCGTGGCTGGAGCTCAGCATCATTGGGCGATGTCGTGCAGGCGCAGAATAGTCTGGAGTGCCTTTGGGTCGATCCTTGTCCAGCAGGAAATAGTCCCCGCTGATGGTGTTTAGGGTGCGATAGTTGCCCTTGGGCAGCACCGGAGGCCCTGGCCCCATGAACTGCACACCCACAGCCAGCATCTCTGTCGTCAACGGAGTGAGAGAGCAGAGGAGCACCTTGGCAGAGTACTTGAATCTGAATGGGATGCGTGGCTGGAGCTCAGCGTCATTGGGCGATGTCGTGCAGGCGCAGAATAGTCTGGAGTGCCTTTGGGTCGATCCTTGTCCAGCAGGAAATAGTCCCCGCTGATGGTGTTTAGGGTGCGATAGTTGCCCTTGGGCAGCACCGAAGGCCCTGGCCCCATGAACTGCACACCCACAGCCAGCATCTCTGTCGTCAACGGAGTGAGAGAGCAGAGGAGCACCTTGGGAGGGTAAGTCAAAAGAAGGGCATTCAAGGATGGAGATCAGTGTCATTGGGCGATGTCGTGCAGGCGCAGAATAGTCTGGAGTGCCTTTGGGTCATTCCTTGTCCAGCAGGAAATAGTCCCCGCTGATTGTGTTTAGGGTGCGATCGTTGGCCTTGGGCAGCTACGGAGGCTCTGTCGGGTTGAAATGCTCACCCACAGCCAGCATCTCTGTCGTCAACGGAGTGAGAGAGCAGAGGATCACCTTGGCAGAGATCCTGAATTGAATGGGATGCGTGGCTGGAGCTCAGCGTCATTGGGCGATCTTTCCCCCGCTGAATAGTCTGGAGTGCCTTTGGGTCGATCCTTGTCCAGCAGGAAATAGTCCCCGCTGATGGTGTTTAGGGTGCGATAGTTGCCCTTGGGCAGCACCGGAGGCCCTGGCCCCATGAACTGCAGATCCCTAGTACTCAGCATCCTCGGTCGTCAACGGAGTGAGAGAGCAGAGGAGCACCTTGGCAGAGTACTTGAGTCGAATGGGATGCGTGGCTGGAGCTCAGCGTCATTGGGCAATGTCGTGCAGGCGCAGAATAGTCTGGAGTGCCTTGTGGTTGATCCTCTGTCCAGCAGGAAATAGTCCCCGCTGATGGTGTTTAGGGTGCGATAGTTGCCCTTGGGCAGCACCGGAGGCCCTGGCCCCATGAACTGCACACCCACAGCCAGCATCTCTGTCGTCAACGGAGTGAGAGAGCAGAGGAGCACCTTGGCAGAGTACTTGAATCGAATGGGATGCGTGGCTGAGGCTCAGCGTCATTGGGCGATGTCGTGCAGGCGCAGAATAGTCTGGAGTGCCTTTGGGTCGATCCTTGTCCAGCAGGAAATAGTCCCCGCTGATGGTGTTTAGGGCTGCTAGTTGCCCTTGGGCAGCACCGGAGGCCCTGGCCCCATGAACTGCACACCCACAGCCAGCATCTCTGTCGTCAACGGAGTGAGAGAGCAGAGGAGCACCTTGGCAGAGTACTTGAATCGAATGGGATGCGTGGCTGGAGCTCTGCGTCATTGGGCGATGTCGTGCAGGCGCAGAATAGTCTGGAGTGCCTTTGGGTCGATCCTTGTCCAGCAGGAAATAGTCCCCGCTGATGGTGTTTAGGGTGCGATAGTTGCCCTTGGGCAGCACCGGAGGCCCTGGCCCCATGAACTGCACACCCACAGCCAGCATCTCTGTCGTCAACGGAGTGAGAGAGCAGAGGAGCACCGGCAGAGTACTTGAATCGAATGGGATGCGTGGCTGGAGCTCAGCGTCATTAGCAATACGTAACTGAACGAGAACAAACCAATCGTGAGTCAGTCTTCCTGGTCTCTCTTTTCACCCCTCCCCTTTTCCCCATTTCCCCCCTCTCTTCTCAGTCCTTTCAAACTGCTCCTCCTTGAGGGAACGGACTGCTGGCGCTGGCCTCTTGGCTGGAGTCCTGGGAGGCGCTCTTCCTGGGCCGCTTCCTGGCCTCCGCGGGACGCTGTCTGGGCGCGGACATCCTGGTCGTCATCTTTGCCGAGATCGCGCCGCTGAAGAGCGGCGGGCGGCTGAAGGCACTGGTGGCCATCAGCATCTCCATCTCCGTCTCCGTGGCCGCCGTCCTCGGCATGGCCTCCGTCGCCGGCACTCCCGCCCTCTGGCCCCTCGTCTACGCCCTCTGCGCCCTCCTCAACCTCGCCTCCCTCCCCGTCCTCTGCCTCATGAAGGAGACCCCTGCCTTCCTCGCTCGATCTGCCGCCCAGCACCCGCAGCCCTTCCATGAATCACTCCACTTCTACTTCGGCTCCCGCGACAGGGAGGCCGCCATTCGGCATGATGCCACCGCCAAGCGCACCCGCAACGGATGCACTGCCATGGGCAAACTATTCACCCTCCCGCGACACCTCATGCTCTTGCTCACCATCAGTTCCCCCCTTTCCTTCCTCCTCAGCAGACTCCCTCCCATCCAGCCCGTTTGCAGACTTCTGCACAGCCTACTCCAACATCATCCGCCAGTACTCCACGGTGCTGTTCGAGTCCGTGAGCCTGAGCAACGAGCAGGCCGGCTACGCCACCTCCAGTTCTTCTACTCCTCATCCCCTCTTCCACCTCCTCACCCTCACCGCTGCTGCCTTGAAGCGCTGAAAATCGGCTCCACACTGGCGCTGTGCGGGACGTTCTTCCTGGTGGACCGAATAGGGCGTCGCCAGCACTACCTCTTCTGCCTCGCCATCGCCGTCATCGGCCTCTGCGCCATGACCATCGCCGAGTTCGTTCGTCAGCAGGAGGTCCCAAACACACCAACCACCTCCGAGCTGACTAGGAAAGTGGGTGGGCGGTGTAGGTGTGGAGTGGTTCTGCCTGGCTCTACGTTGGCAGCCTCTACATCTACTTCATCGCCACGGATCTGGGCCCTCGTTGCCTGAATACGCTGGTGCAGAGCGAGATCTACCCGCACCAGGTCGGTAGAGGCGGTGTTGAGGAGAAGGGTGGAGGAGGAGGTTTGGATTGCAGCTGCGAATGTCGAGCAGGGCAGCTTCGTTGGTGCTGGTGAGCGTGATCAACATCACCTTTGGCTTTGCCTTCCTCCCGCTGCGCTTCAGCTTCGGCTGGCCTGTCTACGCCTTCCTGGCCATGGCCACTGGTTTCTTCCTCCTCTACTACCCTTTCCACTAGCCTTTCTACTACCCTTCCTAATAGCCTCCTCTACAACTCTCCTCTATTACCCTCCCTCTATTACCCTGCCTACTAGCCTAGTGGTTGGCAGGAGCGGCAATGCTGCTGCTCTACATGTACCTGCCGGAGACGTCCAAGAAGGAGACGGAGGAGATCCTGGCCCAGCTGGAGGCTCCGCCGCGTTTGCCTCTCCTCCCTTCCGTAGCCAAGGTCCTCTAGGCACTCCTTCCAATCTCTGCCCAACCCTCAATCGCTCCACTTTCCAGCGTGTCCTACGAAAGACCAGCCTGGCTGAACCCAAACCTTCAAGAGATGAAGCCAAGCCAGCCAAGACAGAGGAACTTCTGGAGAAAGAGGCTTCACTTTAGTCCAACATGACATCATGCCTTTATTTGGTAATTTGTCATCCTCAGCTGTTGACGAAAGGGGAGGAATAATTTAGACGAGACCATCATAACGGACAGACGAAAAGCTATTTAATTATCAAATTGATCAGTGAATCTGCTCACATTGAATCGGTGACACCATTCGCATGACTTTTTGTGCTGGCAGAAAGCCCACTGGCAGAATGGAGAAATGTGAATTTAGGAGTTAATGAATGATTAATGAATTGCAAGCAAAGCAAGGGCATAATAGAAACCTGAGATTCATTTTAGTGCTTTTCGCAGCTTTGCTTTCAAGGCTAAACGAGAACCCTGTCCTGTGTATCGACCACAGATGTACTGTGTGTAGTGTGTGATCTGATAATTCGGAGATGAGGGGGCTTTTGCAGAAATGAGGGTCTCATAGTTGGCGAATAGTGAACTACCGGATTCACTTTTGCTTCAAGCACCATTTACGCAAAAATATAAATGCCAGGATAGCTGGGCAGCAAAAAAATGGAAGCATTTGAGCACATACAGCAAGTAGAAAAAGTCAAAGATCATCCTGTAATCTACTCTGAGTCTCAGTGGCCGGCTTCTTGAAGAGTAGACTGGACTCTGACGCGGGCAGGGGCTCTTTGTCTGCAAATATAGCCTCTCAGGGCCAGTCCCAATCCGCATAGAGAGGTAGGGACAGAAAGGCTTGAAAGCGCTGGCGTATGGACTGTGCCAGTCTCGGATGAAGATGTTCTGAAGCTGGCCCAAGAGGGGTTGGCTGGAGACGTTGTAGCGGGGGTCCCAGCTGGCCACCGTCCCCTTGCTCGTCGCCTGGGCCGTGAAGCCGATCCCCGCCGTTGTCAGGAAGTAGCCGGCCTCCCAGTTCGAGGTTCCTGTGCCGCAAAACCCAAATCACAGCCACTTCAAAGCCTCTCAAAGGGTGCACCAATGTAGGCGGTGCTCTCAGTGACCATGTACTTGTTGTGGTTCACTCGGGCGTAGGGGATGCGACTCTGCTGCTCGGTGGCGTTGACTTTGAACGTTTTCTGCATTGGAGGGTGTATTAGAGTGCTGAGGGATAAGAGGGTGTAGAGGGTATACGATGAGGATGGAGCCGGGGTGATAGCGAAGGCTGCCGGCGAAGTCGTAGAGGGAGCGCAGGTAGTGCCACTGGGCGGAGCTGGTGTGCTGCCAGTCGGAGAAGAGGAGGCGGACGGCCACGCCCCTCTCCCAGCGCTGCCGCCTTAAGAAGAGGGGAGTACGATGAGGATGGAGCCGGGGTGATAGCGAAGGCTGCCGGCGAAGTCGTAGAGGGAGCGCAGGTAGTGCCACTGGGCGGAGCTGGTGTGCTGCCAGTCGGAGAAGAGGAGGCGGACGGCCACGCCCCTCTCCAGCGCTGCCGCCTTAGGAAGAGGGGAGTACGATGAGGATGGAGCCGGGGTGATAGCGAAGGCTGCCGGCGAAGTCGTAGAGGGAGCGCAGGTAGTGCCACTGGGCGGAGCTGGTGTGCTGCCAGTCAGGAGAAGAGGAGGCGGACGGCCACGCCCCTCTCCAGCGCTGCCGCCTTAGGAAGAGGGGAGTACGATGAGGATGGAGCCGGGGTGATAGCGAAGGCTGCCGGCGAAGTCGTAGAGGGAGCGCAGGTAGTGCCACTGGGCGGAGCTGGTGTGCTGCCAGTCGGAGAAGAGGAGGCGGACGGCCACGCCCCTCTCCAGCGCTGCCGCCTTAGGAAGAGGGGAGTACGATGAGGATGGAGCCGGGGTGATAGCGAAGGCTGCCGGCGAAGTCGTAGAGGGAGCGCAGGTAGTGCCACTGGGCGGAGCTGGTGTGCTGCCAGTCGGAGAAGAGGAGGCGGACGGCCACGCCCCTCTCCAGCGCTGCCGCCTTAGGAAGAGGGTATACGATGAGGATGGAGCCGGGGTGATAGCGAAGGCTGCCGGCGAAGTCGTAGAGGGAGCGCAGGTAGTGCCACTGGGCGGAGCTGGTGTGCTGCCAGTCGGAGAAGAGGAGGCGGACGGCCACGCCCCTCTCCAGCGCTGCCGCCTTAGGAAGAGGGGAGTACGATGAGGATGGAGCCGGGGTGATAGCGAAGGCTGCCGGCGAAGTCGTAGAGGGAGCGCAGGTAGTGCCACTGGGCGGAGCTGGTGTGCTGCCAGTCGGAGAAGAGGAGGCGGACGGCCACGCCCCTCTCCAGCGCTGCCGCCTTAGGAAGAGGGGAGTACGATGAGGATGGAGCCGGGGTGATAGCGAAGGCTGCCGGCAAAGTCGTAGAGGGAGCGCAGGTAGTGCCACTGGGCGGAGCTGGTGTGCTGCCAGTCGGAGAAGAGGAGGCGGACGGCCACGCCCCTCTCCAGCGCTGCCGCCTTAGGAAGAGGGGAGTACGATGAGGATGGAGCCGGGGTGATAGCGAAGGCTGCCGGCGAAGTCGTAGAGGGAGCGCAGGTAGTGCCACTGGGCGGAGCTGGTGTGCTGCCAGTCGGAGAAGAGGAGGCGGACGGCCACGCCCCTCTCCAGCGCTGCCGCCTTAGGAAGAGGGGAGTACGATGAGGATGGAGCCGGGGTGATAGCGAAGGCTGCCGGCGAAGTCGTAGAGGGAGCGCAGGTAGTGCCACTGGGCGGAGCTGGTGTGCTGCCAGTCGGAGAAGAGGAGGCGGACGGCCACGCCCCTCTCCAGCGCTGCCGCCTTAGGAAGAGGGGAGTACGATGAGGATGGAGCCGGGGTGATAGCGAAGGCTGCCGGCGAAGTCGTAGAGGGAGCGCAGGTAGTGCCACTGGGCGGAGCTGGTGTGCTGCCAGTCGGAGAAGAGGAGGCGGACGGCCACGCCCCTCTCCAGCGCTGCCGCCTTAGGAAGAGGGGAGTACGATGAGGATGGAGCCGGGGTGATAGCGAAGGCTGCCGGCGAAGTCGTAGAGGGAGCGCAGGTAGTGCCACTGGGCGGAGCTGGTGTGCTGCCAGTCGGAGAAGAGGAGGCGGACGGCCACGCCCCTCTCCAGCGCTGCCGCCTTAGGAAGAGGGGAGTACGATGAGGATGGAGCCGGGGTGATAGCGAAGGCTGCCGGCGAAGTCGTAGAGGGAGCGCAGGTAGTGCCACTGGGCGGAGCTGGTGTGCTGCCAGTCGGAGAAGAGGAGGCGGACGGCCACGCCCCTCTCCAGCGCTGCCGCCTTAGGAAGAGGGGAGTACGATGAGGATGGAGCCGGGGTGATAGCGAAGGCTGCCGGCGAAGTCGTAGAGGGAGCGCAGGTAGTGCCACTGGGCGGAGCTGGTGTGCTGCCAGTCGGAGAAGAGGAGGCGGACGGCCACGCCCCTCTCCAGCGCTGCCGCCTTAGGAAGAGGGGAGTACGATGAGGATGGAGCCGGGGTGATAGCGAAGGCTGCCGGCGAAGTCGTAGAGGGAGCGCAGGTAGTGCCACTGGGCGGAGCTGGTGTGCTGCCAGTCGGAGAAGAGGAGGCGGACGGCCACGCCCCTCTCCAGCGCTGCCGCCTTAGGAAGAGGGGAGTACGATGAGGATGGAGCCGGGGTGATAGCGAAGGCTGCCGGCGAAGTCGTAGAGGGAGCGCAGGTAGTGCCACTGGGCGGAGCTGGTGTGCTGCCAGTCGGAGAAGAGGAGGCGGACGGCCACGCCCCTCTCCAGCGCTGCCGCCTTAGGAAGAGGGGAGTACGATGAGGATGGAGCCGGGGTGATAGCGAAGGCTGCCGGCGAAGTCGTAGAGGGAGCGCAGGTAGTGCCACTGGGCGGAGCTGGTGTGCTGCCAGTCGGAGAAGAGGAGGCGGACGGCCACGCCTCGCTCCAGCGCTGCCGCCTTCAGCGCGTCCTCAATCACTGGCCAGTACCTGTGCACCATTCCCTCCCTTCTCTCCATCAATCACCTCCTCTGCACTCCGCTCACTTGGGAGGCTTGGCGTAGTTGTCGGCGGGGCCGTAGGACATGACGGCGACGTGGATGTAGGCGCGGGCGGCCTTGATGGCGTCTGCGATGGCGGCGGCGTCGTCCTGGCGATGGGGCGGGGAGAAGGGGGGCGGGGAGGAGGAGAAGAAGACTCGGTAGAAGTCCAGGCCGCCAGTCCCATTCAGGCCGCCCTGACGCAGGCTGGTGAGGAGTGGGCTGGCGGCGTTGACGTCGGAGTCGTAGTCGGGCGGCCAGAGCTTGGGAACGCTCGCCTTCGGTGCACCCATGCGCCAGTAGACCTGTGTAGGCCGCTTCTGGTGGAGACAGGAAAGAGGAGGAAAGGGAACGTTGAAGATCTTCTGAAGGTCGGTGGCGAGACAGGGGCAGTCGGTGACGAGGAGGCCGAGCTCCTTGACCTGGCTGAGGGAGCGCCAGTCCATGTTGGCGGAGCCGAGGTAGAAGTGGCGCTGGTCCACGATCCAGAGCTTCGTGTGCGCGATGCCGGAGCCGAACCACCGACTCATGTTCAGCAGCCGCACCTCCGTGTTCTCTACAAACACAACCTGCATCTATAGGAAGAGAATGCATAAGTGGACAGCAGCACTGGCAGCAGCGAAGGGCTTCCAGACGAGGCTGTCGGGGCTCGGTTGGCTGAGCGTGAATCGAACTCTGGGGATGCGCTGGCCTAGGGAGAGAAGCTGGCGCTCAATCTCCTCCCCCTGGACAAGGCCTGCTGGTCTTCGAGGGGGGCAGGGGAGCGATGGGAGGGTACCTGAGCAGCAGAGGGATAGGGGCCGCCAGGTACATCGGAGCCATTGAGACTGAAGTAGGATACGGCAAAGTCCGCACTGCGCTCCGCCTTGGCCAGCAGCTGGAGCCAGGCCTGGTAGGTGGACTTGTGGCGCGGGGCCTCCGGGGGGTAGAGCAGGCCCTCCGGCATCGACTCCACCAGCTCGAACCTCCAAGCTTCCTTGCCTCCCCTACCGCTTAGGCGCCGGGGAGGAGCCAACCGACAGGAGGCATTGCAGACTCTGCTGTCCAGCCAGGGTTGCCGGTTCCAGAGGCCGTCGTTGATGACGGGGAAGAGGACAACGAGGAGGACGAAGAAGATGATCAGACTGATGGGGAAGCAGGCGGGCCTGTCAAAGGGCCAGGAGTTGAGCTGAGAGGAGGGAGGGATGGGGGAGTGGAGGGGGGAATAGGACGGTGAGCAGGCAGAGTCTGGTTGAGCAGGGCGTTCATGGAGGAGGTTAATGAGGCTCTCCCTCTGGCTTAGGCGCTGCTGCTTCTGCGGAATGATGCTGTACCTCAGGCGTCTTTCGCTTCTCATTCCTACCCACTACGCTTCACAGGCCACCAGCAGCTCGTCTAGACTTCACTTATCCTCCCCTAGCGGCAAGGCTCATGGTCATGATTGAGCAGCAAGAAGCTTATGTCCAATTGGAGCTGATAGATGGCTCATGCTCTGTAGTTGGTTGGTCGGGCAAGATGGATGACTACTGTTTGGATTTATGCGCTTAGCATAGGAGGAGCTCTCTGAGTGAACACGGAGCTAATGCATGCTACAGAGCTAGTCAGAATATCACATACTCCTTTGTCAGCAAGTATACTCCCTGCCTGGGCAAAGGAGGTAATAGGAAGGTGAGGAAAATGAGGAGTCTGCTGCCTTCAGCTATTAGATGCCCTGGGTCGGTAAAAAGTGGAGATTAGATAGTCTAAAAGCAGGATTTCCTTGAAAGCCTAACAAAAAGTAGTCACAGAAAAGCAGCCCGAAGTGATTCTTCTAATTTGAAGGAGCGCCGATGGTTGAAAACTGGGAGAAGCTTGACCAGGTTCGGCGCGGCTGCGGTTGGACGTGAAGAGGGCAGAGAGGCTTGGCCTGTTCGCATCCAGGCTGGGTCGCACTGGCAGTGACCAGCAGATCCTGCTCCACAGCATCGCGCTCCTCCGATATTCTCGGCGGCAAAAGCATCACTGCTTGATGCCCTATCTTTTCGTCTACCAATCAAACGAATCGCCGCTTCCCACTGAACTAAAAAAAGCCATGAAGCTGCTCAACTTGCTTCTCATAGTGGCAGAAGAGGATGAGGCGGAGAGCAAATGAAATAGCAGGCTAATATTCTATTCGATGAAATTGGAATGATACCGAGGGGTTCTGCCTTCGTCTAATTGCAAGTCCCGCCCCAAAGCTATAGAAAACCTGTCGAATGCATAGGCTACGCTTAGGGCTCAGCAATTTCAGCTCAGCTACGCTCAGAAATTTGTTTTTGTCGAAGACTTGTTATCTGCCATGCTGGGTTTTTGATAATCTTCCTGGTAAAACCCAAATTGTTCTTTTGTTAAGGATTAGTTATGCAAGAACAAAAGTAGAAAAGCAAACTTTGGGTTTTTTCAAACGATTGCTGCCAAATCGTACATCAATTTGAAATACGATGAATACTTGTTTTGGTCCTGGCTTTACATCGGGCTTTACATAAGAGGACCTTGCGCATACGAGTTCAAAGCTTATGAACTGAAAATGAAGTTATGCCTAGCATCTGTCGGAAAATTAAACATTGAGCTAGTTATATTTTGTGACTTTATTTCGGTTTGGGCAACATTTGAAACACTTGAATAAATTCATACTTCATACGTGGTAAAATGGTAAAATTACAGCCTGCTGAAGATTATATTGTTGCTGCTGTTGATCGTAAATATTATACTGAATAAATAAAAATTAATTCTTTCAGTTACTGATCATGCGTTAGATGAATTATATACCAAGTATAAGTTTGGAATAACATTGTAGCAGGCTCTTTCAAAGATTTTTCAGTCTCTTATGCATTTTGAGGAGCTCAAAGTCAATGATGGGGCTGCTTGCTTTCTTCTGGATAAGGATGGGACTTACTTGAAGCAAGAGGCGCTGCAGATGACGCGAGTATCGCTGTCATGATATTTTGGAGGTGCCATGTTCACGTCGATGAGGTCCAACTCGATGTTGGACAGGTCTGGCCGTCCGTCAGCTGTCTGAAACTTTCTGCTCCATTTACTTCCTCTCTTTCTACTCAGCCTCCAAGTGATCTATTTCTAATTTGAGTATTTCAAAGAGGAAGTATAA
The DNA here is from genome assembly GCA_030248095.1 of Ptycholaimellus sp. GST1_10. Taxonomy (NCBI): domain Eukaryota; kingdom Metazoa; phylum Nematoda; class Chromadorea; order Chromadorida; family Chromadoridae; genus Ptycholaimellus; species Ptycholaimellus sp. GST1_10. The sequence continues at coordinate 15,221 of JASANA010002755.1, forward strand.
AATGGTAATAAGAAAAGTAAACAATCCAGGTGGGCAGGTATGATAAGCTTTTACTGCGCAAGCTTCCGCCCTGGTAGGAACGGCTCATGGCTTGGGATTTTTCCCACTCTTTCTCTCTTCGCCTCTTTTCTAACTCCCACTCACAGTTCCCCAACTCACCTGGGACCTTATTAGAAACTAGCACCAAACAACTATCCAAAGGCCCAGCGGCACTGTTTAATGTCATCCTATTTGCGCCCTTGCAGTCATCCAAAGGCTCTACCCAGAGTTCGCCAACGCTAACACCCATCAACTTTCATCTTCCTAACGAATATCATTATTTGATCCTTTGCCAACTTAGTAATCCGCTCCTGCCAACCCTTAGCACAAATAGAAATCAGGGACCTATTCTTTGAGCTAATAAAACCGTTTGGAAACGGTTTGGAAACGGTTTGGAAAGAAACCAATTCTTTGAGCAGAGCCCAAACAACAAACGAACAAACAACAAACATGAGATCGTATTCTTTGAGTTAGAAACAAGAAACGAACAACAAGAAACCGTTTTTCAACCGTTTTTTCAAAAAAAACAAACAACAAACAGAAAACGAACAACGAACGGACCGAACAGCCCTACCTCGGTTTTTGTTCGTTTTTTTCAGGCTTTTAAACACAAACAACCTTAGGCTTTTAAGCACCCTTGGCCACAAACAAGACAACAATATTGCTGCAATGTACAGAAGATAAACAAAAAACTCCAAAAAATAAAACAAGCCCAGTAGAGTCCAAGTTTTACTCAACAAAATATTTGAAATATCAAAACTCCACAATGGCAAAGCGCAAAAGCATAATTCACTGAGACATAGGGCAACGCTCTGCCTGTATGATCTTGCTGCCCTGCATAGAGATGAGACTGAAGTCTGGGATGAAGAAGCTCATTTGCATCGTTACACAACCAGCATTCTCCATCTCTTTCTCCAGCCAGGGATGTGTGTAATCTGTATGGATCGCGATCTTTAATATTTTAATTGGCTGATTGTTTATTGGTTACAATTTATTGCTTAACTTATTGGTTTATTAATTTCTGCTGGAAAGAAAGGGGCTCGTGCAAGATTAGGCACTGGCACGGGCTGGCTAGGAGAACGCCCATACAAACAAACAAACAACACACAAAACGCCCAAAGAATAGACAGAATTCAAAGAATAGACAACTTTCAAACCGTTGTTTTTAGCCAAATTCAAAGAATACGTTCTCGTTGGTCGTGTTCTGTTTTTTGTTTGTTGTTCGTTTTAAAACAAAACTCAAAGAATAGCTCCCAGGTATCTTTCACGCGTGTAAATACGCAAAAACTTCAACATATTTACGCTCTCGTCCTTCTCTGTGTTTCATTCTCTAGCTTCTATCATTTCATTGTCATACATCTCATTTTAGTGGTTAGCAAAGAAATAAGGGATCTATGAATGGAATCAAAGCAAAGAGAACCTCTCCAATGGGGATCATGAGAGCGCAAAGGGTGCAGTGGGCCTCAGGTGTGAGGGAAAGAGAGCCAGAGGCTCCTAACGGCTGTGTTATTGCTTAGAATAGGAATCTACTCGAGAGAGGCAATTTTCCCTCTCCCATTTGCATAACCCCTGGAGGCTGATGAGAGAGAGTTTCATCGACCAGATTCTCTCCACTTAGCCTGCTTCTTTTCATGCAGCATCCTTCCTATTAGAGCTGACCAGAGCCTCCCTGCCTCCCTTTCCAACCATCCCGTGCACTAGCTAGGTCTTCTTTCCAAGACACGAACTTTAGACACCTCCTCACAAATACCTCAAGTCCCAGGCGCTTGGCCAACTCATGCAGCATCCTTCCTATTAGAGCTGACCAGAGCCTCCCTGCCTCCCTTTCCAACCATCCCGTGCACTAGCTAGGTCTTCTTTCCAAGACACGAACTTTAGACACCTCCTCACAAATACCTCAAGTCCCAGGCGCTTGGCCAACTCATGCAGCATCCTTCCTATTAGAGCTGACCAGAGCCTCCCTGCCTCCCTTTCCAACCATCCCGTGCACTAGCTAGGTCTTCTTTCCAAGACACGAACTTTAGACACCTCCTCACAAATACCTCAAGTCCCAGGCGCTTGGCCAACTCATGCAGCATCCTTCCTATTAGAGCTGACCAGAGCCTCCCTGCCTCCCTTTCCAACCATCCCGTGCACTAGCTAGGTCTTCTTTCCAAGACACGAACTTTAGACACCTCCTCACAAATACCTCAAGTCCCAGGCGCTTGGCCAACTCATGCAGCATCCTTCCTATTAGAGCTGACCAGAGCCTCCCTGCCTCCCTTTCCAACCATCCCGTGCACTAGCTAGGTCTTCTTTCCAAGACACGAACTTTAGACACCTCCTCACAAATACCTCAAGTCCCAGGCGCTTGGCCAACTCATGCAGCATCCTTCCTATTAGAGCTGACCAGAGCCTCCCTGCCTCCCTTTCCAACCATCCCGTGCACTAGCTAGGTCTTCTTTCCAAGACACGAACTTTAGACACCTCCTCACAAATACCTCAAGTCCCAGGCGCTTGGCCAACTCATGCAGCATCCTTCCTATTAGAGCTGACCAGAGCCTCCCTGCCTCCCTTTCCAACCATCCCGTGCACTAGCTAGGTCTTCTTTCCAAGACACGAACTTTAGACACCTCCTCACAAATACCTCAAGTCCCAGGCGCTTGGCCAACTCATGCAGCATCCTTCCTATTAGAGCTGACCAGAGCCTCCCTGCCTCCCTTTCCAACCATCCCGTGCACTAGCTAGGTCTTCTTTCCAAGACACGAACTTTAGACACCTCCTCACAAATACCTCAAGTCCCAGGCGCTTGGCCAACTCATGCAGCATCCTTCCTATTAGAGCTGACCAGAGCCTCCCTGCCTCCCTTTCCAACCATCCCGTGCACTAGCTAGGTCTTCTTTCCAAGACACGAACTTTAGACACCTCCTCACAAATACCTCAAGTCCCAGGCGCTTGGCCAACTCATGCAGCATCCTTCCTATTAGAGCTGACCAGAGCCTCCCTGCCTCCCTTTCCAACCATCCCGTGCACTAGCTAGGTCTTCTTTCCAAGACACGAACTTTAGACACCTCCTCACAAATACCTCAAGTCCCAGGCGCTTGGCCAACTCATGCAGCATCCTTCCTATTAGAGCTGACCAGAGCCTCCCTGCCTCCCTTTCCAACCATCCCGTGCACTAGCTAGGTCTTCTTTCCAAGACACGAACTTTAGACACCTCCTCACAAATACCTCAAGTCCCAGGCGCTTGGCCAACTCATGCAGCATCCTTCCTATTAGAGCTGACCAGAGCCTCCCTGCCTCCCTTTCCAACCATCCCGTGCACTAGCTAGGTCTTCTTTCCAAGACACGAACTTTAGACACCTCCTCACAAATACCTCAAGTCCCAGGCGCTTGGCCAACTCATGCAGCATCCTTCCTATTAGAGCTGACCAGAGCCTCCCTGCCTCCCTTTCCAACCATCCCGTGCACTAGCTAGGTCTTCTTTCCAAGACACGAACTTTAGACACCTCCTCACAAATACCTCAAGTCCCAGGCGCTTGGCCAACTCATGCAGCATCCTTCCTATTAGAGCTGACCAGAGCCTCCCTGCCTCCCTTTCCAACCATCCCGTGCACTAGCTAGGTCTTCTTTCCAAGACACGAACTTTAGACACCTCCTCACAAATACCTCAAGTCCCAGGCGCTTGGCCAACTCATGCAGCATCCTTCCTATTAGAGCTGACCAGAGCCTCCCTGCCTCCCTTTCCAACCATCCCGTGCACTAGCTAGGTCTTCTTTCCAAGACACGAACTTTAGACACCTCCTCACAAATACCTCAAGTCCCAGGCGCTTGGCCAACTCATGCAGCATCCTTCCTATTAGAGCTGACCAGAGCCTCCCTGCCTCCCTTTCCAACCATCCCGTGCACTAGCTAGGTCTTCTTTCCAAGACACGAACTTTAGACACCTCCTCACAAATACCTCAAGTCCCAGGCGCTTGGCCAACTCATGCAGCATCCTTCCTATTAGAGCTGACCAGAGCCTCCCTGCCTCCCTTTCCAACCATCCCGTGCACTAGCTAGGTCTTCTTTCCAAGACACGAACTTTAGACACCTCCTCACAAATACCTCAAGTCCCAGGCGCTTGGCCAACTCATGCAGCATCCTTCCTATTAGAGCTGACCAGAGCCTCCCTGCCTCCCTTTCCAACCATCCCGTGCACTAGCTAGGTCTTCTTTCCAAGACACGAACTTTAGACACCTCCTCACAAATACCTCAAGTCCCAGGCGCTTGGCCAACTCATGCAGCATCCTTCCTATTAGAGCTGACCAGAGCCTCCCTGCCCTCCCTTTCCAACCATCCCGTGCACTAGCTAGGTCTTCTTTCCAAGACACGAACTTTAGACACCTCCTCACAAATACCTCAAGTCCCAGGCGCTTGGCCAACTCATGCAGCATCCTTCCTATTAGAGCTGACCAGAGCCTCCCTGCCTCCCTTTCCAACCATCCCGTGCACTAGCTAGGTCTTCTTTCCAAGACACGAACTTTAGACACCTCCTCACAAATACCTCAAGTCCCAGGCGCTTGGCCAACTCATGCAAATGCAAGCTACCAAAGTCAGTTGAAATGAACACTGCCAAAAATGTAAAGCTAGCCAGAATTGCGCAAGTTCGCAAAGCCATCGTACCAGGTGTCAAGAAGTGATGTTGAGGAAAGTAAAAAGTCTAATCCTGCGTCTAATCCTGTTGTCTCTTTCTAATCCTGCGGCATTATAAGGGGCGAATGAAATCGGCCATTCGATTGCTTCCCTTTCGCCAGCCGTAATCAATGCATGCAAACGCCCAAGAACATTGAGCAAAACGCGCAGTGAAGCCTCTGAACAAAGCTATAATTCAAGGTATTTTGCACCTAACTAATATCTTAGTGAAAACGCAAAAATGCAATGCCTTTTTAACCAAAAGGCCTAATCATCTAGTGAGAATTGGGCAGCATAGATGTACATTAGATATTTGGCTCAAAATGCGCATTTTATGGCGAGATGAATGAGTCAGTCGGCCAAGTGATAAAAATGGGGAAAATTGAGCATTGTGCTTTGGGGAGCGAACATCCGATAAAAAATTATCATTAAACTTAAAATTTAGAGAAATCGTATACTTCCGAAATGTTGCATAGATATTCGTATGGCATGTTGGGATACCCTTTTGCTTAGCCTAATTAGACAGCCAGCTAGTGTATCACTCAGAGTAGCACAGCGTTTACTGCCTTTCAAGCGAGTTTTTTTAAAAGTTTTTTTTAAAATACTATTCATGGTATTGTGTTTCATCTTATATCTAAAACAAGTATATGGCGCAAAGCGCAATAGGTGACCGCGGAGCGCATCCTATATATGAATTTTTGAATTTTGAATTTTGAACACAATATGAATGCATGGAATTTTGTCACTCAAGAGAATAAGTCTGTGGTTTCTCAACCATTTTCGAAAGTAAGCACAGATTTGGAATCGCTATATATGACTTGTGAACAAAAAAACTCAAGTCCTCTGTTCAATTCTTAGCCGTTCAGCAGTTACCGATTATTGATGACATTGCTGTGCATGAAAGTTTGTCACTCAAGAGAATAAGTATGTGGTTTCTCAACCAATTTCGAAAGCAAGCACATATTTGGAATCGCTATATATGAGTTGTGAACAAAAGAACTTAAGTCCTCTGTTCAATTCTTAGCCGTTCAGCTGTTACTGATTATTGATGACATTGCCGTTCATGAAAGTTTGTCACTCAAGAGGGCAAGTCTGTGGTTTCTCAACCATTTTCAAAAGTAAGCACAGATTTGGAATCGTTATATACGACTTGTGAACAAAAAAACTCAAGTGTTCTGTTCAATTATCAGCCGTTCAGCTGCTAATAATTATTGATGCTATTGTCATGCATGAAAGTTTGTCACTCAAGAGGGCAAGTCTGTGGTTTTTCAACCATTTTCAAAAGTAAGCACAGATTTGGAATCGTTATATACAACTTGTGAACAAAAAAACTCAAGTTGTCTGTGCAATTCTCAAGATTACAGGTGCTACAGCGCAAAAACTATATATTGCAATGTTTAAACCTTTCTACCCAAAAAAATAATGTTTCAAATGCTCGGAAACCGGGTCTACCCCTCCAGATCTTCCTAAAATTGCATTACCTTTCAGGAAAAAAAAAGTTTGTCCAGATCCGTTGAGAATTCGCCCGTTCCCAGCATTTCCAGACATATATATATATATATATATACATATATATGAGGACAAAAGTTGAGTAACCTCTATAGACCATTGCACATCTGAAACTTTTGCCAAGAGTGTAAAAAAGTCATGATATTCTGCTTTCGGAAGGTAATTTTTCGAAATTTCTTAATTAAACATCGCTCGATGCAAACAATTGAACAATTTTTCTTTCAAATTCTTTTATTTTCAAACTATTAAAACTGATTGTTTGCGCTCATTAAAATTATATTTCTTTGCAGGAAATATATCTTTGGGGCGAAACAATTGGATCGCTGAAAAGAGCCAATGGACAGGCGCATGAACTGGTATAGTTGTTGGGGGAGGGGGCCGTAGAGGTCATTCCTCCCATCCGCCGTCCTTCCCAATGGCACTTTTCACGCGTGCCTACGCTCCTTCAGCCCGCAATCCGCTGCCTACGCATGTGCACTGCGCACTGCATGCATTCGGCCCCCACTTCTCATCTCCCACCCCCCTACTCCTCCCACTGACATCTCTATCCCATTTCCTGTCCCTGTTCCTCACAGCTCCCGCCTCTGCAAGCAATGCGGCTCTGCTTCCTCATGGCCCTGCTCCTGGCTGGAACTTGGGGGCAGTTCGGCGATGTGTTGAGAAGCGGCTGTGAGGTGGGAGTGGGACTTCGGGGTGGCAGGCTTTGAAAGACTGGCTCTGCTGCAGTACGCAGCATCGACGGGGGCATCAGGGGAGCCGGAGCGACTCTACCTGGAGCTGCTGCGGAATGTGCTGACGGGGCTGGCCTATCTGGGCACAGAGGAGCGGACCCAGTTCCAGGTCTCTGATGCCTCCAAGCTGGCAATGGAGGGAGATGAGGAGGGTGCAGGGCGTGGGTTCGAGGGAGAGTTTGTACCGCGGGCGGGTGGCGGTGGAGGCTCGTGTCTGCGGCAACGATCTCCCCTACATCGGCATCACCATGACTGGTGAAGGACGGAGGCCAGGGAGCTTCATTTCTCTCACCAGGCTCATGCAGGCCTTCGACGGATGGAGGCCCTGGAGCAGAGTGTACGGGCTGTGCTCAGAGCAGGCGTGGCGGGGGACCTGGTGGAGTGCGGCGTTTGGCAGGGCGGTGCCTCAGCCTACCTCCTGGGTGGGTGCGTGTGCAGTCTGGAAAGGTGGGGGTGGTGTAGAGTGAGAGGAAGGAATTGTACAGCACTGCTGCGAGCAGAGGGAGTGAGTGGGCGGCGAGTGTGGCTGGCGGACTCGTACGGCGGCTTCGCGGGGATCGACACGATGCGGGAGGACGGGAGCTTTTCGGCGCTGCCGCTGGACCTGTGGTCGGGGGCGGACTTCATCGCCGTCTCCCAGCCAGCAGTGCGGGCCAATCTTCGCCGTCTCGGCCTCTACCAGGAGGACACCGTCCGATTTCACCAGGTTCCAGGCTTCTGTTTCCGCTTCTGTGTGCTTGAATAGGATGGAGCAGGGCTATTTCAACGTGTCGCTGCCGCAGCTGGCACGAGAGGTGTCAGCGGTGGCGGTGCTGCGCATGGACGGGGACATGTACGAGAGCACCATGGACATCCTCTTCAACCTCTACTCCAGAGTAGCCCTGGGTGGACTGGTGAGTAGCTGTGGTGCTTGTGTCCTAGGGAGTGGCCTAGGCTTTGAGGTGATCGTGGACGATTGGTGGATCGATAACTGCCGGCGGGCGGTGGAGGAGTTTCGAGCCCTGCACAGCATCACGGAAGCAATCCACCCCATCGACCAGGCCTCCTCCTACTGGATCAAGGAGCGCAGTGTCCTGGTTGACCCCAGCTACTGGACAAGTCGACGCAGTCTTCATTTCTAGCCTCCCACCTCCAAAGCATCCACCCGCCTTCAGCCTCAGGCCATGCTCATGGTGCTCCCAGCTTTAAGCTATTGCGTGATTCATTTACCGTCCGCATTATCAGCAAACGGTCAAATGATTGAGGGATTCAACAAGAACAGGATAAAACTAGACTCATACCATTACCCGAGCGTTATAAAATGAAAAGGAGGCGGACAGTTGGATGAGGATACAGCGATTTCACAAAGAGGATGGAAAATATGTTGTGAGAGAAATGTTGTTTAGTCATGGAACCCGATGAATGCGTGGGGGCTTCTTGGTGGACTCCACTGGCTCCGACTCTTTGGGCAGGGACAGGACTTTGGGACGAAACTGGGCAGAGTGACTGCTGGCCTCACTCTTTTGCCCCTCCTTGCTGCTGCAATCAATTCCCACCTTCCAATCCTTTATCCTTCATTTTGATTATTCTGATTTTGATATTCGTTGCAATTGAAAGAAGTTGAGGAGGAATTGAACCCTGGAGAGTTGGTGATGGGCGGAGGGTGTTGGAGAGGTGGGTGCGGAGGCCTATGAATGTAGTAGTCGAAAATGGCATCAACCGAGGGGTCTAGGCCTAGAGCTTCCTCTGCCATTGGAGTATCCGCCTTCTCAATGTTCTGCCATTTTATTGATCGCCGACTCAGAAGCTCAGAGAAACAGGAAAAGAATGAAGGGAGCTGTTTGAAGGGTTGCAGTGGGCTTGGACCAGGTGGGCGTTCTTTGATAGGAGAGCAGCAGTGGTTGGCTTTCGCATGAGGTTCACCAGTGCGTCCACGAGGGCCTGAGGCAGGAGGGGAGATGATGGATGAGGTAGGAGGGGAAAGAGGATAAAAGAAGAGGCCTCAGTGCCGCCGTCTTTGATGAGGTGTTCCTGGCCCTGCTCGCGGTAGATGCGATGAAGGGCTCGCTCCATCTTGTCCACAAAGCTCTCAGTCTTCACCCGGTGCTCGATCTCATAGCATGCGGCATGGTGAAAAGAGTGGGGATGGAGGGAGAGAAGGGGGAGTCATACCCAATCGGCGCCGGCGAGCTCCTGGTCGAGAGGCATGCGGATGCCGACGGTGCGAGCGAGGATCCAGAAGACCAGCAAGGTGGTCCCCATGGCCCAGGCGGCTACCACCAGCACTCCCAACGCCTGCACCCCCAGCAGCTCCAGTCCGCCGCCGTGATTGACACCGTTGAGCCCTGTGTGGAGGTGTAGAGAGTTCTAGAGGGGTAGGATGAGGGATTGGACGGGGGGAGGTAAGCCTTTGAGAAGGCCGAACTCGTCCTCGCCGAATATGCCGACGCAGAGGACGGACCAGGTGGCGGCGCCGAAATGTACGGGGACAGCGCTGACGGGGTCGTCGATCTGGGCCCAGAGCATGAGGTGGTGGAGGGCGATGGCGATGAGGGCGCCCACGGCGCCGATGATGATGCTGTCCCAGGGCTCGATGACGGCGCAGCCCCCGGTGACGGCGACGAGGCCGGCGAGGACGGAGGTGATGACGGTGGGGATGTCCACGATCTTGCCGCGCCGCCAGGTGGCGCCCATGGAGCCCACCAGGCCCACCAGGGAGCCCCCGATGGAGCCGTTGATGGTGTTCACGGCCACCTTGGTGGCCGTCTTCCAGCTGGTGCCGTTGATGCCGAAGGTGGAGCCGCAGTTGAAGGCCAGCCAGGCCCACCAGAGCATGAAGGTACCCGTCAGCGCCGTCACCGGGGACGACATCCCGAAGTCCGTGCTCCCATCGAAGCGCCCGTGGCGGGGGCCCAGCATGTAGGCGGCCACCAGTGCCGAGGCGCCGCCGCTGATGTGCACCACGCAGGCACCGGCGAAGTCGAAGAAGCGGAGTTGGCCGAGCCACCCGTCCGCCGCCCAGGCCCAGCCCGCGGGCACGGCGTAGATGAAGACGTTGAGGCAGCTGTAGATCATGTACGTCTCCAGCTTGATCCGCTCCGCCACCGCCCCGCTCACTATCGTCGTCGCCGCCGTCGCGAAGCTGCAAGGGAGAGCAGAGTGGGGGGAGGGGGAGGTGAGAGGAGAAGAGAGAGGAGAGGAGGCCTGAATTGGAAGATGTATCGAGCGTAGTAGGTGCCCATGTTGCTGGTGCTGGAGGCGCCGACGAAGAACTCGCCGAAGCCGATGAAGGCATTGCCGGCCTCGCCGAAGGAGAGCCCGTAGCCCAGGCTCCAGTAGGCCAGCCCTCCGATGCTCACGTCGACCACATTCTTGATCATGATGTTGGCGATGTTCTTGGAGCTCACCGTTCCCGCCTCCAGCATCCCGAAGCCCGTCTGCATCGTCACTGCAACCTCAGCAACCTCCCTCCTGCCCTGGCCTCCAGTTCACAGCAATAGAACAGATGAGAAAGGCGTTGGAAAGGATCCAGGCAGCATCGTCCTGAAAAATCTTCTCTCTATCCTGGATTGGGGGTGTTGGGGTGGGTACGCTGGTGATCTCCTCGGTGTGGAGGAGGCTGCTGTTGGAGCTGAGGTTGGCAAAGAGTCCGCAGACGAAGCGGATGGCCTGCACTGCGCCCAGACTCAGACTCCCGTTCAGAGCGGCCAGGTCCTGTGGAGGAGAAGAGGAGGCGGTGGAGGGGAGGTGGGGAAGAGGAGAGTGAACGATGCCGCGACAGAGGTTGGCGGGGTCGGCGGAGGCTTGACGGGCCGCCAACTCCTCCTCCTGCAAGGCCCAGAAGTCCAGGCTGTCCACGCCCATCCCGCTGCTCCACTCACCACCGGGCTGACGCTGCAAATGAGGGGCCTAAAAATGAGCACCCCATTAGCATGCCTCAGAGAAGATTGCTCCTGTGAGGGCCTTCATTTTCAATCATGGGGGGTGAGCTGAGTGGTTGTCGTCAAGGCCTAACCTGCTTAAGCGCCTTCACTTCATCTCAGTCGCATCAAATTAGCCATCATAGACATAGTGCGAAAATAAAATTATATTCTTTATTGACTGACACTGCTGTTTTTTGGTCTTTCGATTCATTTGATCGCAAAATTGTCTTGTTATAAGAAGGTAGAGAGGTTAAGAGACAATTTGCGTGAGGATCAAGAGCCTTTGAGCTGGAAGTTGTGTTGTGCACTGGTTTTGCTCCATTTAGTTGCCATCTCACCCTTTGTGACCTCACCAAGTCCCAAAAATCAAATCTTGAATGCTTTCACCTAATTTTTGCACCCACCCCAGTGTATTATATTATCAATCGAACCGCAAAAAAGCAACAATTTTTGTTAATTGCAATTTTTTCTTTTGACTTTAAAAATTTGGATTTTTTAATTACACCAAGTTTTGCAAAAATCATATGATTTTTCCAAACTGACGCAGAATTCAAGCCTGCGATTATGCCTATTTTAAAATTCTAGGTCTTGCGGTTATTTTGGTATATAATCAGGAATAAGGAGGCATGTTTTGCCCCCCTATAGGGGGGGTCATATCCGGATATGCCGGATATGCCCCCTTCTGTATCCGGATACAGCCCCCCCCATATAGGGGGGGTCATATCCGGATATGGTCCCCCTCTGTATCCGGATATGGCCCCCCCCCCTCTATATCCGGATACAGCCCCCCCTATAGGGGGGGGCCATATCCAGGCTGGCAAATTTTTGTTCTAAGGTGTTCTTAGTGCAATTGGTCTAATGTTATTTTGTTTGCGTATTTTGTGGTAAAAATAGAAATGGCGCATTCTGAAAAGAAATTTCGGTCATGTTAGATAATAAGAATAGGAACAGAGAGAAAGCATTTTTCAGGGTCATTTTTCTAACACCTACTTTTTTCGACTGTGGAGCACCTGGAAATCAAATTTTGATCAGTTTGAACCAACTTTGTTTCACTAACCCCAGACTATTATATATCAGTCAAACATTTATCTCATCAAACATCGATCAATAAATAGAACATTTCATGCCAAAAAATCGAATATTGAGACCAATTGCACCAATAAAATGTGTCACAGGCAGATTTGTACATTTGAACAATCTTGAGATCAATTGCAATTGACCACCTTAGAACCAAAATTTGCCAGCCTGGATGTGGCCCCCCTATAGGGGGGGCTGTATCCGGATATAGAGGGGGGCCATATCCGGATACAGAGGGGGACCATATCCGGATATGACCCCCCCCCCCCCTATAGGGGGGCTGTATCCGGATACAGAGGGGGGCATATCCGGATATGACCCCCCTATAGGGGGGCAAAACATTCCTGGGAATAAGCAAGAAAATAAGAAAAATAGATGCAAGGGTGTGCTTTTTTGCCGAGCAACTCAAATATTCAATGGTAAAATTGTTTTTGAGCGGCGGAGAAAAAGGCCGCCTACCGTGGAGGGTAGGGCAGTCAGATCTTCGTGGAGCCGTAGGGCATGGGCACGGAGGCCTCGGACTATATGAATCTTTTAATTTGTGAGCTACTACATTAGAGCACCGAAAATCGAAAATGATCGGTCTTTTTGCCAACTTACACCAATAAAGGGCAAAATAAGTGTCGGACTTTGAATTAAAGGTGTCAAATGAGGGCTCAAATGATTTTGTAGGAATAACTGATGCTTTTATAATTGTATCCATCCTGCAATAGCATTTTTCGGCCCTAGTTTTTTGAGTCAAAACTGAAGAAATAATGATAATATTTTTGTTATAACAAACTAAATTTTAGTGTCAAATGGTCAGAATCACGCAGAGCAAAAAATATAATCACACAACAAAATCAACAAACGCATAAATAAAAGTCCCCCGCAAATTAAAAATTCAAGTAATAGTGATCTAAAAAGAAAAACTTCAATCGAAGGTAAAGGCCTTCTACAGCCTTGGTGAGGCTCTAAACCACCAAACCTCAATCATGAATCACAACCACAACAAAAAACGTTTCCCCGTATCTCGGGTGGAGTCAGAGACGACCACCAGGGCCACGGGAACCCTTAACTCGGCTTGCTCGCTGGCCCGGGGCCGAGAAGATATGAGGGCCGGCAGAACAGAGAACAATATGTGGTATGGTCGACTTAGATCTAGTAGCAGGAGTAGAGCTGTACCCAATGAGGTAGCTTCAAACGTCCTTTCTCAAACAGCAACTGACAGGAACGAAGTAGTACTAGGGAGCGCAAGAGACCTGAAAGAACAACAAATGTTCGACAAAGACGGCAAGAAAATAGATACACCACTGACAGACGAACCAATGACAGCTAAGAAATGCGGACGCTGTGGAACATGCGCAATGTGGAATGCTGACAATCGATACATCGTGCCTTCCCACACAGCGAAGAAACTTGCCTGCAAGGTACCCCAGAACTTCGGCTGCGACACGATGAGACTAGTATATGCCCTGGAATGCCCAGTTCCGGGATGCGACATGAAATACGTGGGGCTCACGACCCAGAAGGCAAAGGAGCGCATGGCAGAACACCGCCGACAGATAAGAAATGGAGACCTGGACACAATAGTGTACAAACACTTCAATATGGCTCACGGTGAACCTGTAGGACCAAAAGCGAAAATTTTGGACTTCGTTACGGACGAGGACTTTGCGAATAACAAGAAGCTGCTGGAAGAGAAAGAACGTGACTGGACCCTCGCTCTGAACACAGTATGGCCCTGGGGACTGAACACAAACATTTTAGGCTATGGGACGATCAACCAATCAACTGACCCCGTGGACAGAAAGAACTGCCCTTGGCTAAAGGTGCAAACGGAAAGAGTTATCGGTAGAGGAGATTGTAAAATCAGAGGACGAAGACGGGGTGAAGATAATATCTTGAACAGCAACGAAGACTTTGAGACGGTAGAAAACGAACTAGCTAACTTAGCCTTCAAGAGAAAGGAAATGTTCCAGCTGCTAAGGTGCATGAAAAACATCGAATTAAAACGGATAATAAAGTATCTTCGAAGCAAAACGAACGAGAGAAGCTTCCAAGTGTACCAGATCGTTACCAGTTTTGCGGCCTCTAGATTCGATCTACGAACAGTGAAGAAGAAAAAATCAAACCCTAGCATCAGTATTTATCAGACCTACTGCAACGAATGGAGCACAGCCCTGGGCGGACACAGAATCATTTCCAGATGCGGCAGTAGACTTGCTATCCCGAAGGAGATAATTGACGACACAAGGTTTTCTAATCAGTTACCAGAACAACTAGGATCGACAGTACTGAACTACTCGAAGTTCTTGAAAAATCTCACAGGAGAAGAAATCGTCAAGACTTTAAAAAGCAAATGTAGATGTAACACTCTTCCAGACACGCTAAGAAACAGCAATGGACACGTGTTAACTGGGGATCTCACTTGGTTAAGACCTTCCCTACAGGAACTTTTCAGCAAGGGCTTAAAATTCAGACCTCATGATGATTCCTCTCTAGAGGAAGCCAGAATCACCGGTGCGAATGCTATTTTTGCTTGGGTAGGATACCTAGCCGGCTGGAACAAAATTACCGAAGATACCGCGAGGATGGCCTATGGCCAACTAATGGAAGAACTAGAGAGAAGCTTTACAAGGTTATTACCAGAAGCCAACAAGAAATCCGGCAAACTGAAGATGACCAAAGAGTTTCACAGGGACCTAAAAGACCTACAGCACTGGTGTGTCATTGTACCGGTGGACAAGGCAGCGAACAACATTGGCATTATCTGCAAAGTGGCCTACCTAACACGGATGAACACAGAGATGGGCGTGGTGTTGCAAACTTCTACTGATTTGAGAATGGAAGGAAATGAGACGTACCAACCCCTGGATGACGAATCCAAAGATGAACTTATCTCCAGACACGAAGATATACTGCAAAGATACGGCTTGGGCGAACTAGAAACAGAAAACAGAACAATCCCAGCCATTTGGATGTCTCCAAAGTTCCATAAGAACCCGATAGGTGCAAGATTCATTGCTGGAGCGAAGAAAAGTTCACTACGAAAGCTAGGAATCACTCTAACTACCCTTTATACATGTATAAAGGAGAACTGGGAAAGATACTGCAGAAACATCGGCGAAAGAATGGGAATAGACCTGTACTGGAGCATTAAGAACAGTGGCGAAATTATTCACCTGCTACGGACAGGGCAAGGAACTGCCAACGATGATATGGTCACCGCTGACTTCAGCACACTATTCACAGCACTGGAACACGATTTGATACTGGACAGCCTCTTCGGAATCGTAGAGGTAGTTTTCAGAAGAAACAAGTACATTTCGAAGACGGCCAGAGCCTATATGCATAATTCAGAGGAACGCAGAGCGAACAGCTTTACGGAGGTGGACGTGAAAAACATGACCCGCCTAGTCGTGAAAGAAGCGTACGTGGAATATGGAGGAGCCATTTTCCAACAGACAAAGGGCGTCAGTATGGGGACCAGTTGTTCTCCTTTGGTAGCCGACCTCGTTCTTTCGAAACTAGAATTCAACTACTTAACCAACAGAGAGAACTTTCGAATTAGCAGAGGGCTCAAAGGAACAAGACGATACATTGATGACATCATTTGCTTCAAGGGAGAGCTGCTACAAGAAGCTGCGAGGGACATGTACCCGGCGTCACTGCCGCTGAACTTCGACGTCGTCTCAGAAGGTAGCATACACTTTTTGGACCTTGAAATAGACGCAGCAGGTAGCGGACGACGAGTCTTCGATAAACGAAGAAGCTTCAAATTCGAGGTTATTACACTACCAGACAAGGCGAGTAACCAACCTATACAACTTGGATTAAATACTTTCTTCAGTCAAACCCTTAGGTTCTGCAGGATCTGCAGTGAATGGCCAGACATGGAACTTAACTTCGGCATCTTGGTTGACACTATGTTTCTTAGAGGCTTTTCAACAACGGAACTTCGGACGGTCGCCAGAAAACTTAACAGAAGGTACCCCCAAATACTGCAGAGCATTAACAGCGGTGGGCTTCAACAACTGGTCAGTATAATTTTCAATAGACATAGATAGTTTTCCACCTATAGCACGAGACGGAGAGATAGGAACATTTCATTGTAGGTATCAACCGGAGAAGAGATTACATCGACAGTGAGAGCACACAGAAGTCGAGATTCGAAAGGCGACGAAACTGGACTTCAGTGCGCGGCCCAACACCTACTAAAATTCGTCTAATTGAAGGTCGGTCGTGAATTTCTTCCACTTCATCCGCGCACTCAACTTGGTCCCGTGGGAGTTGCTTAATGAGGCGTTGAGGTGTCAAGAAACTGCGTCGAGATACCTGCGCCAACGACAAGAATTAGAAGATTAGATTGCTTCAAATTTATCTTGCCATATTTTTACCTCCGATTTATGTGATTGTACTCAATAAAGAAACTATTAGTTCTAACAACGTTCAAATTACACCAATAAAGGGCAAAATAAGTGTCGGACTTTGAATTAAAGGTGTCAAATGAGGGCTCAAATGATTTTGTAGGAATAACTGATGCTTTTATAATTGTATCCATCCTGCAATAGCATTTTTCGGCCCTAGTTTTTTGAGTCAAAACTGAAGAAATAATGATAATATTTTTGTTATAACAAACTAAATTTTAGTGTCAAATGGTCAGAATCACGCAGAGCAAAAAATATAATCACACAACAAAATCAACAAACGCATAAATAAAAGTCCCCCGCAAATTAAAAATTCAAGTAATAGTGATCTAAAAAGAAAAACTTCAATCGAAGGTAAAGTTTTCATGGTTTCAGAAAAGCGCTCTTTAAAAGCGTTACATGCCCTTTGGATAATTCACTGTCAAAAGTTTCTTTCAATTTCTGCAAAGGACAGTATATGACAAAAACAGGCGTATGCAGTTCTGTGGAAGACAGCTGAACGCCGTCTGCAAAGCCCCTCATACATCACCCTCCGGCATTAATACTAATTCTCCTTCTGCATTCCGCACTCCTTGTGCCTGAGCAGCAGTCGTTTCTTTGAGACCCAGGCAATAGTCTGCTGAGAGAGATGAAGGCGGTGATGATTGCGCTGTTGGTGTTGGCGGCGGGGCTGGGGAGCGAGAGTGGGGGCGGATGGATGACGGAGAAGCGGGTGGCGCCGGCCGCCTGGTTCCGCAGTCTGGTTTCCCTCCCTCCCTCCCTCCAGCCTCTTGCCGGGGACTGAGGTGTTGGAGGAAGGGGTTGGCAGGGAGGCGGGGAGGCGGGGGCTCAGGCGCGGGAGGAGGCGCGGGAGGCGGCACTCCTGCGCAAACGCGGCCTGGCTGACACCGAGGAGTTCTTGCGCTATCTGGACCTCAGCCCCGCCGATGACTAGCACCCCTTTTAATGTCCATACTCCTTATCTCTTCCCCACGCCCTTTCTGGCACCGCCCCACTTCAGCTGCTTCTTTCAAGGCCAGAAGCTTTGACAAAAGCCACTTCAATAGCCTCCTTTGCGCTGCCTCTATCAATGCCATGCAGCACTGCAGAAATTCTGGACACAGTCCGTCAGCGCATTGGAATATTTGAACAGATCATGCAGAGCGGGGAAGATAGGGCGGTGAATGGCAGTAGATAACATCTGAATGACTGCGTGGAGGGGGCGAGTGGGGGTTTCATGGGTGTTGTCTAGAGCGGGGCAGTTTCAACGAGGTGTCCCAGGTGGCCGACAAACTTAGTCCAAGCGGCGACAGTGATGGGAGCCAACGGCGTCCCTTCCACACTCTCCAGCCCCGCCAGAATCATGGGCAGGATCTCCTGCAGCCGACTCCTTTGCTTCTCCCTGCTTCTGCTGGGATGTTAGAAGGACGAACGAGGACTTGGGAGCTGCGAATGTGGTGGAGTTTGTGCTTGTGCGCCATGCGGTGGAGGGTCTCGGCCAGCTTGGCCCGATCATTCATGGAGCTGATGATCCCACCGAACTCCGTCATCACTGCAACACTGGCTACGGAGTTTGAGAGGCAATAGAAAAGCAGATGAAGGAAGTCCAACCGATATCCCCATGCAGCTTCAGCTCAGCAGAGCTCCCGATCTCCCCGTCAGTGAGGAAACGGAACTTGGGAAATATCTTCTTGTACTCTGGGTACTCCGCGAAAAATCTACAACAACTCTTTTACTACACCAAAGGCTGGAATAGATGAGGAACTGTTGATTGGCTAGACTGGGAAAAAGGAGGAAGGAGAGAACCGAATGAAGATGTTGAGGCCATGCCTGTCAGAGTCGTTCTTCAGGGCAGCGAAACTCCGCTGAAGTTCCTCTCGCTCCTCCTTGTTCAGGGCGTGATCCAGGGTTAGATCGGCCGCTGCTGCCATCGCTGTTTTCATTTTCTTTCCTTGGCAACGAAACTTTTCGCATACTTTGTAGCATTTCGATATGTATAGCATTTAATTCTGGAGGAGCATATGCGCCTGAGCTAATCCCTAAGGAGAGCACCTTCCAGAGGAGCTTATTAGACTAGATCTTTTAAAGAAAATAAGAAAGGCTTTCAGAAATGCTTCAGAAATAAGAAATGCCGAGTTTTTAGTTTTATTCCCCAGCTGAAAACTGTAGCGTGAGCAAAGTCCGACTGCTGGCAAAGACAACATGAGATATGTGGGATTTGACAGATGTTGATAAGGTGATGGTGGGGTGGCATCCTGCTCTTATGCCAAGCCATTAGTACTTTCCTTCCGTTGATAATGCAGCAGCAAGCTTCCTTCGTACTGGAATATTTCTGATGCTTTACCTCGAATAGGTCGTCAAACATAGAAGTTGAAGCGTGAAATACGCCAATATACCGAAAAATACTCCGCCTAGAAAAGGGCATATTCTGATTCATTCGAAAAAAAAATTTTAATCTATAGTTGCAAAAGTCAATTTGTTCTCGAAAAAATAACCTTCAACTAAATATTAGAATTATTCCGACAAAATTGTTTTGCGATTGTTTGCTCATTGCTCATTGTTTTCTCTAAACTCTTAACTTCCCTAGTCGGTGAATAAATTTATCAAAATTGTTCCGAAAGTCGCATGACGAAGATTCAATGTAAAAACTTGAGCAAAAAGGATACCATTTGATGTTGGCATTGAAGTATTGTAGTCAAAATGACGCAAAAACCAACTAAAGAGAACGACTAAAGAGAAGAAATAATTTTATTGGTTTTAGTCAGATATATAGTCCGTAATAGACATTGGGCTGATTAGAAGCAAAAGACGGTGGAGACAAGGGCGCAAAACTAAAAATGGCTGATTCCCACTGAATCCCGCTGAATCCCGCTGCTGATTAGTCCAGACCTAAAATGGCTGATTCCTGCTGAATCCCGCTGATTGCCGCTGATCAGTTTATATAGAATCTGTATAACCATTGATCAGCAGCCTGATTCAGCGGGCTGATTCAGCTGTGGTCAGTGATCAGTTTAGTTTTGCGCTAAGGATTTACGAGAGACAGGCCGAAGAGCGCGATTATATCAGCCCAGCATGGAGCAGGGGAGAAGGACTCATTTAGAGGACTTGTAGAGTAAAGGATTGAGAAGGGCGTTGAGGATGATTAGGGACTTGAGCCAGTCCAGGTTGTTGGCGAGGAGGTCGGAGAAGTCCGGCTCCACCACCACCACCAGCGACAGAAGGTTGTACGGCCCCCTCAACGCTACACATCTTCACATCCAGGCCTCTCTAGTAGCGGAGCATTGAGACCAGGTGCAAATGTAGGCGAGAATGATCTGGCTAGCAGTGCGCAGCAGACGACTACGCAGTTGGCTTCGCCAACCCCGCATCTTCCTCCTCCCCTCCTCCTTCCTCCCTCCGCTCCTCCTCACAGTTGCCCTGGAGCGGCTAGCGAGAGGAAGATAGAGAGAATGCGAGGAGAAGGAGATGAAGGCTAACTCTTCCGGAAGGCTTGTAAGCTGGTGGCTGCTGCCGGGGTTCTCGGCCACTGAGACCTTGCTGGAGTCGATGAAGTCCGTGCGGGCTGGGACCAGCTGCAAGCTCTCGGCCCCCAGCGAACTCTCCGATCCTCCCATCCTTCTCCCAGTCCCTGACTGCGCCGACCTGTGAGCACTGAGGCAGCTACAGGAATGGTAGAGAAAGAAGGCAGAAAGAGACGTGCTGAAGCTCTGCTGGCTGAGCGGTATGAGTAGGCCGCAGAGAAGGCCGTAGCAGCCCAGGCAGAGCAGCAGCGGCAGCCAGAAGACGCAGATGAGATGAAGCAGGCAGTAGAGCACCTCCGCTGTGCTCCTGCTGGTGGACAGGGATTGGAGAGGGAGGTTGGAGAGGCTGAGAGACCTGGCACTGAACGCCTCCTCTATTTCTGTCGCCGAAGCACCGCGAGAGCTGAGCTCCTTGATGCGGCCTAGACGGCCCATTTCCCAGATCGTCATGCACTGCTCCCAGCCCGGCTCCACCTCCTCCGTTCCCCAGACCGCCAGCTGCGGCGCTGAGAACACCGCTGCCCCCACCCACGCACCCGTCAACAGCACCTCAATCATGCCTTGTAGGGCGGGCTAGGGGGGGAGGGGTGTGAGGTTGAGGCCTTGACGGATCGGAGGACGCTGTCGGAGTGGGTGTAGTTGCCGCCCCGCTGCATGGCAAGGAGGCGAAGGACGTTGCGCAGGCGATCGATGGCGATGCAGGCGACGACGTTGGACATGGCCTGGAAGGCGAGCATGAAGCCGAAGTGACACAGCCGGCACAGCACGTCCCCTGCAATTGACGATGGCTGTAGGTGAGCGGATGATGGATGAGGATGGGAGTAGGTGATGACCGCCAGTCCACCTGTAGGTGACAAGCCAGGCTACGTGGGTGGTGTTGTAGAAGATGAGTACTGCGAGGTTGCACACCGTCAGGTTCATCTTCAGCAGCGTGAAGGCTGCACTCAGGCTGTGATTCCTGCACTCCATTCCACCATTCCTCCCTCACCTATAGGCTGGATATTTGTAGCTGAAAGAGGGACCGGTGACGCTGCTTTTTGTAGTCGCTGAGGAGGTGGCGGAGGACGGAGAAGTTGAATAGACTCCCCAGAGCCGCTGTGCTGCCCAGGAAAGCCATCTTCACAAAGTCCAATGGCAGGTGGGACGGGACGAGGCTCAAGCTCTCTCCCTCCACCTCGTTTCTTCCACCTCCCATTCCGTCACCCATTACGCCTTTCACCGTTTTCCTCCACTATTTTCACTGAATATAGACTACATTGAACTTTCTTTCATCATCGCTGGAATAGAAAATGAATTTAGGATCGGAACTTGATGAATTTTCATTGCACCTGCCATAATTTATCCTTCTATTGACGCTTTCAGCTGGAAAAACTCGTCGTCCATTTAAAAAAAAATTGTGATCGTTAATTAATTTAATAGCGCTCAACTTATACTTCACTTATGTCGAAAATGGAATATGGCAAATATAAAAAGCTACTCTCTACAAAAAAGGGTATTTATTTGGTACTTATCTCAATTTAATTTGTGTACTTGCGTTATTTGAGTTATTTGGATGAAATAGTCATTTATGATAAAATGCAGAATTGTAAAAAAGTACAACAAACAGCAAAAAATCGATAAAAATACAAACGGAAAAATATGTTATATACATCCAATGAAGCTAGTGGTCTAATTAAAGTTAAGAGGTTCAAAATAAGATTCTGAAATTTAGGAATGCCAATTAATGTCGCTCAAATAACAGCAATTACTTTGGAAAGCCGAAGCAAGATTGCATGAGGAAATTAGATTTCGCAGGAAAGGTAAAGTTGTAGTAAATGACCGACTTCCTAGCGCAGGACGCGCAGGGCGGATGAAGGAAAGAAGCAGCCTCGACAATTCTTCATGCTTGCTATTCCCTAAGGAAATTTTTTTTACTTCATCCCTCCTTCAAGGCGTTGATGAAGCTAATAACTTTTTCAGGACAGGGTGTGGGGTAAAAGGAAATTCCAAGAATAGCGGTTCACGCAACTTCCTTTCGATTTCAACTGAAGCCTGAAGGTACTTCTTGAAACAACTGAAGGCACTTCCTTGCATATTCTGACAAATTTTCATCAAAAAAATATTAATTAGATCTTGAGTTATAGTTGATTAAAAAGGGTTCTAATAAATGACCTCCCTCACGGTATATAGAAAAAATGAGAATTGGATTCGTGCAAGCAGAGCAGAAACACGAACCCCTCTTGCTAAGGAAAACCCTCAAAACAAAGGTTTGTAATAGGGGTTTCTAGTTCTGCTTTGGTCCCATGAACCTATTAACATGATGTAGTAAAAGGCAGCATTGAGGCGGATAAAAGCATGTCCATTTACATTTAGTTGATTGGAGCATGGCAAAGAGGCTTGAAGTCGTGGGGGCTTTGATGAGAATGGCTAGGAGGCACCCTTGGGAATCATGCCTCTTATTCAGGGCATCCAAGTTCTCGTTCTCATTTTGTTCAAAAATGCATGAGCTCCGATTCTACGCTTCGATGTAATTCTCCAGGAAAACGTCAATGTTTCCTCATCTTATCACCAGCATTGATCGTTTTCTTTCTTTGAATCATCTGTCTCTATCAAACTAAATCATCATCTATCAAACTTTTCAAAAATTGTCTGTCCACAATTGTCTGTCTATGCACGTCGTGCCGTGCCATGCGCGGTTCATTCTTTTCGGGAGCAAATTGGCAGGGTTTACAGCAATAGACTCAACGTCACAATAGTATATCGGCCCTTGAGGATCCTGATTATGATTTTTGGCCTACTTTAGGCCAAAATTGATGTTAAGAGAGCTCAAGAAATTGTCTGCCAATGCTAAAAATCCAGTTTGGTGAAAACCCAAAATCTTTTCAATCCTGCTAATTTTAAAGTGGAATAATTAATCATAAATTAAATGAATTTTAAATGATTTTTTCAAAATAATATTCATCAAATAATTTTTCTTTAACTTAAAGCCCAACCTTTTTTGAGTGCAAGCATTTTATGACCTAAGAGAAACAAGGTAATATCGGCTATATCCAATAGACGTGTGCCCAAAATTTTCACTCCCTACTGCACTTTTAACTGTTGTTCAATCTTTAAATTCTTAATGTTTGAGCTCAATGAATATTAATTGTTTGAGTATTAATGGATCAGTCATTAATTTTCAACCTTTTTTCAATTATTCAAAAATGATAGATTTTTATAACTTAGTTGAAAATGTTAAGAAAAATTTTATTTCGAAGAACAACTGCCTGTTACCCTTGCCTTTTTGCACCATAAACGTCAAAGAAAGACGTTATCAAATTAGAAGAAGGAGATTGAGAATCTCGAAGAAAAAAGAAAACGAAACTAAAGAATCACTTTTGGCTTGCCGTAACAGATATTTTAAAACGTAAAATAAATTACATCTAATTCCCTCAAGTTTGGCTGATATCCAATGGTTTCCACAATAGCGCGTATATGTGGAAGAGGAGTTGAGACGATAAGTGTTTGCCTTTTTTCATTGCAAAATCAAAAGGCAACTGGAGACAAGGGAGGTTGGTGGGGACGTCTAGCGTCCATGGTTGCTAGGCCAGTGACTGGCTGTCATATAGGGGCTTGTCCAGTCTAGTGGGAAATGGAGCGCTCTCTGTCCGACCTATTGCGCCAACTAGACGCCCTGCTCAAGGTTCCTTTTTTCATCATTTCAAGGGTCAGCCCAAATGAAGCGTGAAGGCTGATCAGCAACCCAAACATTTTCTCCATCTCTGCTCCTTGCATCAATTGCGCTGTCTTGCTTTCGTCTTCTCTGCGAATAAGAATAATTCCCTAACCTCTGAAAGTTGGCCTGCTGCTAAGCCAACAAAGCTTATTCGCCATGCGCTTTCTTGTTTGCGACGCCTGTGAGTCTAATGAAAGGCAACTCTAAACAGAATCTGAAGCAAGTCGTAGGGGTATTGGAAGGGTTGCGAAAAACGACTGTACTCCGGAGGCGGAAGCTTGAGGACTTCCTGCAATCTGATGCAGTAGAGGAGTGTTGGAGAAAGAGCGCAGAATCGGAGACCCAGCAAGGGGGATATTTTCTTGAGGCCAAGGGAAAAGGGAAGCTCGCCTCTACGTCCCTTCTCACTCCGCCCTATCCCACTGCGACGCTTTTAGTGCTCTTTCCTTCAGCTTTCCTCTTTTTCTCTGCCCTCCATAGCCTACTGCTTTTTGGACTGTGAAGGAAAGCACCCTTTTTTCTCCATCCTTAATCGAATTAATCAACCATTTCTTCCTCCTTCAATCGTTCTTCTCTCCTATTCGACGGAGAAGGTGGGCAGGGAATTAGGAATGCGAAGAGGGGGGCAAAGGCTGGAGTGTCTTTGCAGCAAGCGACTATCGACAAATGGGGCCTTTGGACATCCGCGCAGCACTTGGCTCGCCCTCTTTCCATCCCCTTCCTTCTTCTCCCCCTCCTCCCCTCGCTTTCCAACCTCCAAGTAGCCGGGGCTTTGGCGCAGCCTCTTTCGCTCCAGCCCCCTCCCCTCCCCAGCCAAAGCCTCCTTTTTGGCTGCCTTCTCTAGAAGCTTTCCCGGGCCCCTCTTTTTTCCCTTTTCCCAGCAAGCCTCGAAGAGCATGCCAATGAGCCAATGCCAGAGTCCCGTAAGCTTTCTCTGTCGACTAGCTGGTCTTCCTCTTTTGCCCGATAGGAGGAGAGTGGAGTGAGGTGAGAAGTAGGTAGTTAATTAGTAGGGCAATGAAAAGGGGGAGGGGGCGGGAGGATGGCAGAAAGGGAGCAACAGTTGTCGGGCTCAGGAAAGCGAGGGGAAGTTTTTTGCGCTCATGCCATTCGTCTTGTTCCCGCACACACTTCCCCGAGCCGCCTCCAAGCACCTCCTTCCAGCTCACCTTTCCTTACTACGTCGGCTTGCAGCACTTGTGCCCCACTGCGACGGTCTAGTGGACATACTTTGCGGCAGGATAGACAGGGCTGCTACCTATCGGGCTGCTAGGGCCAGGCGTTAGGGCAGGCGGGGCCTTTTGACAGCCCCTTCCTCCCTCATCAGCAGTCTGCAATTTGGCCCTCCAGCCGACAGCTGTCAAAGCAGGCGGACCTAGCTAGGAGGAGGAGGATGAGCTAGACTATTGGTGGTGGAGGGAGGATGTCGCTGTGGACGATGTGGCGACGCATGCGGGCCTCGGACGAGATAGCCTTCCAGGTGGGGTTGTGGTGTAGATTGGGTAGGTGTGTGGAGAGAGGTGTGCTGGAGGTCCTGCGCTCGCCGTCGCCGGCTGGTGGGCTGGAGATGAGGGAGACGTCGAGGAAGGCTGGGAGGCGGAGAAAGGGACGCAGCGCCTCCCGCACTCCCCTCCCCCGCCTCTACTCACAGAGCGACCTCCCCGCCCGCGCCTCCATGCCTCGATCCATTGTCTTTCATTTCCCTCTCTTCCTTCCTCATCATCAACTACTCTTATTCCAGCAAGCTCTTGTGAATAGAAGGCTGTATGATAGGCTGGCTGGGTGGGTGCAGAAAGAATGTGTACTGGTATTTGCAGTCGGCAGCAGACGAGGACATCAGAATTGTGTCTGCCGAAAGTTCGGGGGAGAATTTCGAACTGGGCTCCGCTCTCGTCGTTCTCGGCTGGCTTCAGGAAGCCTCACCTGTTCACTTCCCTTTTCTTTCATTTACATCCATCTCACCTTTTCTCTAGTGGACTTAGTCCACTAGAGAAAAGGTGAGATGGATGTGTATGAAATGGTGGTCTGCAATGGTGCGAAGACAAGTGTGATGCGGAATGGGAAAGGTGATTGAGGCAGTGGAGGGAGGAGCTGGGGGTGCTGGGGGATCGGTGCAGAAGCAGCAAGATGAGCTGTTGAGCGGGGCGCTGGCCACCTGCCACCTATTCCGACAGCACCCTGCCTTCTCCGAAGGACTCCTCCTCAAGTGCCTGGAGGGCAGTGTCAGCTCCAGGCCTTCTCCACTAGGCCATGATGAAGAGAGACACATGCAGGCGCTCTACCCCTACATCCATATGGCCGCCTTCAAAGGCACCGACTCCTTGCAGCCTGCCGCCCGACTTCGTCTTCAGCGCGCCAGCCAAAGCTTACACCTCAACCAGCAGCTAGGCAACTGCTTTCCACCTACTTCCTCAGAAAGCTTGCTGGAGTTGACAACTACAGGCTGATCCAACCACCAGGGAACACTCACTTTGATCAGCTGTAAATTGACTTCTGGTGTGTTTCGAAATTTCATTCATATGAGAGCAAAACTGTTGCATTTTTTTAATTTTTCCACCAGAATCGTATGCTCTCATTGGAATGAAATTCCTAAACCCACCACATGTCATTTTACAGCTGATCAAAACTGAGTGTTTCCTGGTGGTTGGATCAGCATATAGAGTGGAATAAAGAAAAAGAAGAGAGGCTAGGCTGTCTAGGGGTGTACGAAGAGGTGTACTCGATGGTGCGTCGCAGCGGGAGCCTTATCCGCTCACGCCTGCCCAACAGCCGCTCCACCGGCTTCATCCTCATCGGCTACAAACTCATCCAGAGCCACGTTCAGGTATTCCCTCCTCCCACATTCACCCCTTCTTCTTCTTCACCTCCACCCCTCATGACCCCTAAAGTGATGCTGCTAGGAGGGCCTGGAGAGCTCGTGGCTGAGCTGGACAGGGGCGCGGGAGATCTACAAGTACTGCCCCCGCTCCTGGGCCCTGCGTCGCATCACCTTCCACCGCTGCCTCCCCTCAAGTAGGCAGATAGCATGCATGCTCCTGGGAGAGAGGAGCAGAGGCCAGGGCTGATTGCAGGCGAGGAGGGGGAGGCTGAAGGTGGGGGCTTTGTGTTCGCACTGCTCTGCGAGTTCTCCGCACTGCTGGAACAGGAGCATTTGCTGGGAGCCCTGGACGTTGTGGAGCGGCTGAAAAACCGCAACAGCGGACATGTCGGCCTCTACAAGGTTCTCCTCCTGCCTTCCGATCCACAATATTTCACTTGCCACTTATAAATTGGGTTATTGACGCCTTTTTTAGGTGCAATGGGCTTATTCGGGGGAGCAAAGCAGCGGCAAGCTGGCCAATTCCCAATCGGCTATGGACGACCTCTCCTCCCTTTCTTTAGATCCTGACAACCATCAACCAGCTGCTTCAGAAAAAGGACCCACTAAATCGGACAGCCATGTTGAAATATAATTTATCAACTGTGTCTCAAACAATTGTGCATACTTTAAAAGTTTTCTACGTTGCTTGATGCTGGTGCTGGTCAGCAAGAATTTTGCCCTGTAATTTTGCAAAACCGGTTCGCTTTTGCCTTTGCCATTGTCTCCTGCCTTTTTCGCATCGATATTCTGGATATGAAAAAGGATACAACACAAACAATAAAAGCCTCAAAAGTTGCCGCGGGGAAGCAGGGAAGCCAAGATGAAGAAGTGGTCCAGAGTAGCGGTGCCAAAGCCGCTGGTACCTACCCTTCAGGAACCAGTTTCCGAGAAACAACACCCTCTACCGGGCGAAATGTGCGCAAACCCCCCCCCCCTCCCCCCTACTGCTGGGGTTTGTTACAAAAACGGATCAATGGGATAAATTACAATTTCTCCTTTTTTACAAATATCCTTCCATTGTAATTGTAATTATTTCAACTGTTCCACTGTGGAAGAGTTGCGTTTTGTAGTTTGGCAACTGGTGGAGGAGGGTGGTTGAAGACTAGAGTGGTGTAGTGTGAGGATGACGGTGACGTACAGCTACGAGGCCTCCAATGCCGGCTTCCTCACCCCGCTTCGACTAATGCGCCGTTGGCGAGGCTCCCTCCTCAAGGCTGTCTGGCGAGAGGCCCTCCTCTACGCAGCCGCCTATGCCACCCTTTCTGCCCTCTATCGATTCGCCTTGGACCAGGATCAGAGGAGGTTCCCTCATCAAAACTCCCATTAGGAGACACAGGAGGATGGAGTGGTTGCAGGGTGTTCGAGAACCTGGTCATCTTCTGCGAGTCCTACACCACCATGATCCCCACCACATTCATCCTCGGCTTCTACGTCAACATCGTCTTCTCCCGCTGGAATCACATCTTTCAAGCCATCGCCTGGCCGGACGAGTTGGTCTGGTCTGTTAGAAGGGCTTAGATGAAGTTGGGGGTGTTCTCCAGGGTGTGCCTGTACGTGGCCACCTACTTGCCTGGGAAGGACGAGAAGACGAGGATGCTACGTCGGACAATCGCTCGGTGCGTTGCGGCCACTCAACTGGGCTGATAGGGGAGTGATGTGGAGTGAAGTAGTAGGGCATTGATGAGGGGGGGAAGTAGTAGGTGAAGGGCAGAGTGAGGGAGGGTTGAAGGTATCTGGTGGCGAGCGAGGTGCTGGCGCTGAGGGACATTTCCATGTCTGTCCGCAAGCGCTTCCCCACCCTTCAGCACGTGTCCGAGGCTGGTACTGCCCTGAAGAGAGTAAAGCTGAGGCTGGTGGTGAAGGGGTGCTTGGTGCAGGGCTGCTGACGGCTGATGAGCAGACGGCATTCGAGAACCTGGCGGAGGTGCACCCAAAGTACTGGGTGCCCATCCAGTGGGCCCTCAACCTCCTCCACACTGCCTACCAGGAAGGCCGCATTGCCTCTGATACTCTGCTTCATCGCATCAATCAGGTTTCCCCTCACCACTCCATATTTTACCCCCTCCCCTGCTTGTTTCCCATCTTTTTCGCGATCAAAAAAACGGTTGATGTAGAATGAGTTGCTAGTTAGTTAGGTAGGTAGTATTTTGGTGGCCATCTACTAAAATGCTGTGCTCGGAGGCGGTGATGGTGTACCGGGGGAAACTGGGAACACTGATGTGTCACGATACGATGTGCATTCCGCTGGTGTACACGCAGGTGGTGTGGCTGGCTGTGTGGACCTATTTCGCCGCTGCTCTGATCAGTCGGTTGGCCAGGCCTCCAGGCCATGCAGCTTTCTCTTTCATTCCTATCTTCCTTCCTTCAGCCAATACATCGACCCCTCCGCCAAAGAGCTGGATCCGGATAATCCGCGCTGGCATGTGGACTTATTCTTTCCACCATTTCTCGCACTCCAATTCCTCTTCTTCATGGGCTGGCTCAAGGTTTTCACATTCACATTATTACGGATCTTGTCTTGTACTTTATAAAAGTGCTCTTAGATATTAAAAAAATGAATTTAAAAAAAATTCTGTTTGAGAATGGCGAAGAGCCAGTTTTAGGCCGCTGAATGCATGATTAACCCTCTTGGAGAAGATGACGATGACTTCGAGTTGAACGCCATCATTGACCGCAATCTTCAGGTTCACCTACACGCTTCTCATACCGTCCAGTTCAAACGAAGGAGTTGGCAAATCTGTGTTAGGTAGGCCTGATGCAGCTGGACGACAATGCAAGCGTGACACCGGATCTCGTCCGCGACCCGTACTGGGACACCAGCGTGCCTGATCTCCCGCACACCGTCGCTTCATGGGGCCGCAGTGACCGTCCCCTCAAACCCTCCTGCTCCACCAAAGAGTCTCATTCTTATGCCATTTTCTCCCTAAGAAAAGAAAAATTTTGCTGAAATAACATTTCAGCGTAGCGAATTATTTAGAGGAAAAACTTACTTTCCATGAAGAATGAATTGAAAAACAATTAATTTAAAAGATAGTCTAAAAATTGTCCATTTGAAAAATGCGAATGTTTTTGGCTCTATTGCTTTTGTTTTACTCTCTTTCTATCTTCCCCAAAAATCCCTTGGTTCTCGTTTTGTTTCTAATGATCACTGTTAATCAAAAAATCTAAAAACTTCACCAAAAATGAAACTAATTAAATCAATGAAATGAATGATGGCAGAAGTGAAAATGAGCATATAGGGGTTGATTTGGCAGTGTCTCCTCGAAGGACGGGCGAGTGCTGTCGGCGGCAGAAGTGGGGCGGCGTAACAGCCGACGCTTTGCCGGCTCTGCCTGGAGTCTCACCACTCGGCGCCAGTCCCAGCGCCTGCCTCTGGTGGAGCAGCGGCCGCCACGCAAACGCTCCGTGTCTGGTCTGCTCTCCTCTGACTAGCCTCTCCCTCCTCTCTCTGCCTGGAGTCTCACCTCTTGGCGCCAGTCCCAGCGCTTGCCTCTGGTGGAGCAGCGGCCGCCACGCAAACGCTCCGTGTCTGGTCTGCTCTCCTCTGACTAGCCTCTCCCTCCTCTCTCTGCCTGGAGTCTCACCTCTCGGCGCCAGTCCCAGCGCCTGCCTCTGGTGGAGCAGCGGCCGCCACGCAAACGCTCCGTGTCTGGTCTGCTCTCCTCTGACTAGCCTCTCCCTCCTCTCTCTGCCTGGAGTCTCACCTCTCGGCGCCAGTCCCAGCGCCTGCCTCTGGTGGAGCAGCGGCCGCCACGCAAACGCTCCGTGTCTGGTCTGCTCTCCTCTGACTAGCCTCTCCCTCCTCTCTCTGCCTGGAGTCTCACCTCTCGGCGCCAGTCCCAGCGCCTGCCTCTGGTGGAGCAGCGGCCGCCACGCAAACGCTCCGTGTCTGGTCTGCTCTCCTCTGACTAGCCTCTCCCTCCTCTCTCTGCCTGGAGTCTCACCTCTCGGCGCCAGTCCCAGCGCCTGCCTCTGGTGGAGCAGCGGCCGCCACGCAAACGCTCCGTGTCTGGTCTGCTCTCCTCTGACTAGCCTCTCCCTCCTCTCTCTGCCTGGAGTCTCACCTCTCGGCGCCAGTCCCAGCGCCTGCCTCTGGTGGAGCAGCGGCCGCCACGCAAACGCTCCGTGTCTGGTCTGCTCTCCTCTGACTAGCCTCTCCCTCCTCTCTCTGCCTGGAGTCTCACCTCTCGGCGCCAGTCCCAGCGCCTGCCTCTGGTGGAGCAGCGGCCGCCACGCAAACGCTCCGTGTCTGGTCTGCTCTCCTCTGACTAGCCTCTCCCTCCTCTCTCTGCCTGGAGTCTCACCTCTCGGCGCCAGTCCCAGCGCCTGCCTCTGGTGGAGCAGCGGCCGCCACGCAAACGCTCCGTGTCTGGTCTGCTCTCCTCTGACTAGCCTCTCCCTCCTCTCTCTGCCTGGAGTCTCACCTCTCGGCGCCAGTCCCAGCGCCTGCCTCTGGTGGAGCAGCGGCCGCCACGCAAACGCTCCGTGTCTGGTCTGCTCTCCTCTGACTAGCCTCTCCCTCCTCTCTCTGCCTGGAGTCTCACCTCTCGGCGCCAGTCCCAGCGCCTGCCTCTGGTGGAGCAGCGGCCGCCACGCAAACGCTCCGTGTCTGGTCTGCTCTCCTCTGACTAGCCTCTCCCTCCTCTCTCTGCCTGGAGTCTCACCTCTCGGCGCCAGTCCCAGCGCCTGCCTCTGGTGGAGCAGCGGCCGCCACGCAAACGCTCCGTGTCTGGTCTGCTCTCCTCTGACTAGCCTCTCCCTCCTCTCTCTGCCTGGAGTCTCACCTCTCGGCGCCAGTCCCAGCGCCTGCCTCTGGTGGAGCAGCGGCCGCCACGCAAACGCTCCGTGTCTGGTCTGCTCTCCTCTGACTAGCCTCTCCCTCCTCTCTCTGCCTGGAGTCTCACCTCTCGGCGCCAGTCCCAGCGCCTGCCTCTGGTGGAGCAGCGGCCGCCACGCAAACGCTCCGTGTCTGGTCTGCTCTCCTCTGACTAGCCTCTCCCTCCTCTCTCTGCCTGGAGTCTCACCTCTCGGCGCCAGTCCCAGCGCCTGCCTCTGGTGGAGCAGCGGCCGCCACGCAAACGCTCCGTGTCTGGTCTGCTCTCCTCTGACTAGCCTCTCCCTCCTCTCTCTGCCTGGAGTCTCACCTCTCGGCGCCAGTCCCAGCGCCTGCCTCTGGTGGAGCAGCGGCCGCCACGCAAACGCTCCGTGTCTGGTCTGCTCTCCTCTGACTAGCCTCTCCCTCCTCTCTCTGCCTGGAGTCTCACCTCTCGGCGCCAGTCCCAGCGCCTGCCTCTGGTGGAGCAGCGGCCGCCACGCAAACGCTCCGTGTCTGGTCTGCTCTCCTCTGACTAGCCTCTCCCTCCTCTCTCTGCCTGGAGTCTCACCTCTCGGCGCCAGTCCCAGCGCCTGCCTCTGGTGGAGCAGCGGCCGCCACGCAAACGCTCCGTGTCTGGTCTGCTCTCCTCTGACTAGCCTCTCCCTCCTCTCTCTGCCTGGAGTCTCACCTCTCGGCGCCAGTCCCAGCGCCTGCCTCTGGTGGAGCAGCGGCCGCCACGCAAACGCTCCGTGTCTGGTCTGCTCTCCTCTGACTAGCCTCTCCCTCCTCTCTCTGCCTGGAGTCTCACCTCTCGGCGCCAGTCCCAGCGCCTGCCTCTGGTGGAGCAGCGGCCGCCACGCAAATGCTCCGTGTCTGGTCTGCTCTCCTCTGACTAGCCTCTCCCTCCTCTCTCTGCCTGGAGTCTCACCTCTCGGCGCCAGTCCCAGCGCCTGCCTCTGGTGGAGCAGCGGCCGCCACGCAAACGCTCCGTGTCTGGTCTGCTCTCCTCTGACTAGCCTCTCCCTCCTCTCTCTGCCTGGAGTCTCACCTCTCGGCGCCAGTCCCAGCGCCTGCCTCTGGTGGAGCAGCGGCCGCCACGCAAACGCTCCGTGTCTGGTCTGCTCTCCTCTGACTAGCCTCTCCCTCCTCTCTCTGCCTGGAGTCTCACCTCTCGGCGCCAGTCCCAGCGCCTGCCTCTGGTGGAGCAGCGGCCGCCACGCAAACGCTCCGTGTCTGGTCTGCTCTCCTCTGACTAGCCTCTCCCTCCTCTCTCTGCCTGGAGTCTCACCTCTTGGCGCCAGTCCCAGCGCCTGCCTCTGGTGGAGCAGCGGCCGCCACGCAAACGCTCCGTGTCTGGTCTGCTCTCCTCTGACTAGCCTCTCCCTCCTCTCTCTGCCTGGAGTCTCACCTCTCGGCGCCAGTCCCAGCGCCTGCCTCTGGTGGAGCAGCGGCCGCCACGCAAACGCTCCGTGTCTGGTCTGCTCTCCTCTGACTAGCCTCTCCCTCCTCTCTCTGCCTGGAGTCTCACCTCTCGGCGCCAGTCCCAGCGCCTGCCTCTGGTGGAGCAGCGGCCGCCACGCAAACGCTCCGTGTCTGGTCTGCTCTCCTCTGACTAGCCTCTCCCTCCTCTCTCTGCCTGGAGTCTCACCTCTCGGCGCCAGTCCCAGCGCCTGCCTCTGGTGGAGCAGCGGCCGCCACGCAAACGCTCCGTGTCTGGTCTGCTCTCCTCTGACTAGCCTCTCCCTCCTCTCTCTGCCTGGAGTCTCACCTCTCGGCGCCAGTCCCAGCGCCTGCCTCTGGTGGAGCAGCGGCCGCCACGCAAACGCTCCGTGTCTGGTCTGCTCTCCTCTGACTAGCCTCTCCCTCCTCTCTCTGCCTGGAGTCTCACCTCTCGGCGCCAGTCCCAGCGCCTGCCTCTGGTGGAGCAGCGGCCGCCACGCAAACGCTCCGTGTCTGGTCTGCTCTCCTCTGACTAGCCTCTCCCTCCTCTCTCTGCCTGGAGTCTCACCTCTCGGCGCCAGTCCCAGCGCCTGCCTCTGGTGGAGCAGCGGCCGCCACGCAAACGCTCCGTGTCTGGTCTGCTCTCCTCTGACTAGCCTCTCCCTCCTCTCTCTGCCTGGAGTCTCACCTCTCGGCGCCAGTCCCAGCGCCTGCCTCTGGTGGAGCAGCGGCCGCCACGCAAACGCTCCGTGTCTGGTCTGCTCTCCTCTGACTAGCCTCTCCCTCCTCTCTCTGCCTGGAGTCTCACCTCTCGGCGCCAGTCCCAGCGCCTGCCTCTGGTGGAGCAGCGGCCGCCACGCAAACGCTCCGTGTCTGGTCTGTTCTCCTCTGACTAGCCTCTCCCTCCTCTCTCTGCCTGGAGTCTCACCTCTCGGCGCCAGTCCCAGCGCCTGCCTCTGGTGGAGCAGCGGCCGCCACGCAAACGCTCCGTGTCTGGTCTGTTCTCCTCTGACTAGCCTCTCCCTCCTCTCTCTGCCTGGAGTCTCACCTCTTGGCGCCAGTCCCAGCGCCTGCCTCTGGTGGAGCAGCGGCCGCCACGCAAACGCTCCGTGTCTGGTCTGCTCTCCTCTGACTAGCCTCTCCCTCCTCTCTCTGCCTGGAGTCTCACCTCTCGGCGCCAGTCCCAGCGCCTGCCTCTGGTGGAGCAGCGGCCGCCACGCAAACGCTCCGTGTCTGGTCTGCTCTCCTCTGACTAGCCTCTCCCTCCTCCTCTCTCTGCCTGGAGTCTCACCTCTGGGCGCCAGTCCCAGCGCCTGCCTCTGGTGGAGCAGCGGCCGCCACGCAAACGCTCCGTGTCTGGTCTGCTCTCCTCTGACTAGCCTCTCCCTCCTCTCTCTGCCTGGAGTCTCACCTCTTGGCGCCAGTCCCAGCGCCTGCCTCTGGTGGAGCAGCGGCCGCCACGCAAACGCTCCGTGTCTGGTCTGCTCTCCTCTGACTAGCCTCTCCCTCCTCTCTCTGCCTGGAGTCTCACCTCTCGGCGACAGTCCCAGCGCCTGCCTCTGGTGGAGCAGCGGCCGCCACGCAAACGCTCCGTGTCTGGTCTGCTCTCCTCTGACTAGCCTCTCCCTCCTCTCTCTGCCTGGAGTCTCACCTCTCGGCGCCAGTCCCAGCGCCTGCCTCTGGTGGAGCAGCGGCCGCCACGCAAACGCTCCGTGTCTGGTCTGCTCTCCTCTGACTAGCCTCTCCCTCCTCTCTCTGCCTGGAGTCTCACCTCTTGGCGCCACTCCCAGCGCCTGCCTCTGGTGGAGCAGCGGCCGCCACGCAAACGCTCCGTGTCTGGTCTGCTCTCCTCTGACTAGCCTCTCCCTCCTCTCTCTGCCTGGAGTCTCACCTCTCGGCGCCAGTCCCAGCGCCTGCCTCTGGTGGAGCAGCGGCTGCCACGCAAACGCTCCGTGTCTGGTCTGATCTCCTCTGACTAGCCTCTCCCTCCTCTCTCTGCCTGGAGACTCGCCTATCGGCGGCAGTCCCAGCGCCTGCGTCTGGTGGGTCAGCGGCCGCGACGCCAACGCTCCGTGTCTGGTCTGGTCTCCTCTGACTAGCCTCTCCCTCCTCTCTCTGCCTGGAGTCTCACCTCTTGGCGCCAGTCCCAGCGCCTGCCTCTGGTGGAGCAGCGGCCGCCACGCAAACGCTCCGTGTCTGGTCTGTTCTCCTCTGACTAGCCTCTCCCTCCTCTCTCTGCCTGGAGTCTCACCTCTCGGCGCCAGTCCCAGCGCCTGCCTCTGGTGGAGCAGCGGCCGCCACGCAAACGCTCCGTGTCTGGTCTGCTCTCCTCTGACTAGCCTCTCCCTCCTCTCTCTGCCTGGAGTCTCCACCTCTCGGCGCCAGTCCCAGCGCCTGCCTCTGGTGGAGCAGCGGCCGCCACGCAAACGCTCCGTGACTGCACACCTCTCCTCTGACTAGCCTCTCCCTCCTCTCTCTGCCTGGAGTCTCACCTCTCGGCGCCAGTCCCAGCGCCTGCCTCTGGTGGAGCAGCGGCCGCCACGCAAACGCTCCGTGTCTGGTCTGCTCTCCTCTGACTAGCCTCTCCCTCCTCTCTCTGCCTGGAGTCTCACCTCTTGGCGCCAGTCCCAGCGCCTGCCTCTGGTGGAGCAGCGGCCGCCACGCAAACGCTCCGTGTCTGGTCTGCTCTCCTCTGACTAGCCTCTCCCTCCTCTCTCTGCCTGGAGTCTCCCCTCTCGGCGCCAGTCCAAGCTCCTGCCCTTGGTTTATGAGGTGCGGTCACGCTAACGCTCCGTGTCTGGTCTGCTCTCCTCTGACTAGCCTCTCCCTCCTCTCTCTGCCTGGAGTCTCACCTCTTGGCGCCAGTCCCAGCGCCTGCCTCTGGTGGAGCAGCGGCCGCCACGCAAACGCTCCGTGTCTGGTCTGCTCTCCTCTGACTAGCCTCTCCCTCCTCTCTCTGCCTGGAGTCTCACCTCTCGGCGCCAGTCCCAGCGCCTGCCTCTGGTGGAGCAGCGGCCGCCACGCAAACGCTCCGTGTCTGGTCTGCTCTCCTCTGACTAGCCTCTCCCTCCTCTCTCTGCCTGGAGTCTCACCTCTCGGCGCCAGTCCCAGCGCCTGCCTCTGGTGGAGCAGCGGCCGCCACGCAAACGCTCCGTGTCTGGTCTGCTCTCCTCTAACTAGCCTCCTCCCTCCTCTCTCTGCCTGGAGTCTCACCTCTAGGCGCCACTCCCAGCGCCTGCCTCAGGTGGAGCAGCGGCCGCCACGCAAACGCTCCGTGGCTGGTCTGCTCTCCTCTGACTAGCCGTCCCTCCTCTCTCTGCCTGGAGTCTCACCTCTCGGCGCCAGTCCCAGCGCCTGCCTCTGGTGGAGCAGCGGCCGCCATGCAAACGCTCCGTGTCTGGTCTGCTCTCCTCTGACTAGCCTCTCCCTCCTCTCTCTGCCTGGAGTCTCACCTCCTCGGCGCCAGTCCCAGCGCCTGCCTCTGGTGGAGCAGCGGCCGCCACGCAAACGCTCCGTGTCTGGTCTGCTTCTCCTCTCACGTAGCCTCTCCCTCCTCTCTCTGCCCTGGAGTCTCACCTCTTGGCGCCAGTCCGAGCGCCTTGCCTCTGGTGGAGCAGCGGCCATGCAAACGTTCCGTGTCTGGTCTGCTCTCCTCTGACGTAGCCTCTCCCTCCCTTCTCTCTGCCTCCAGCTCTCACCTCTCGCGGCCAGTCCCAGCGCCTGCCTCTGGTGGAGCAGCGGCCGCCACGCAAACGCTCCGTGTCTGGTCTGCTCTCCTCTGACTAGCCTCTCCCTCCTCTCTCTGCCTGGAGTCTCACCTCTCGGCGCCAGTCCCAGCGCCTGCCTCTCGGTGGAGCAGCGGGCGCCACGCAAACGCTCCGTGTCTGGTCCCTGCTCTCCTCTGACTAGCCTCTCCCTCCTCTCTCTGCCTGGAGTCTCACCTCTCGGCGCCGGTCCCAGCGCCTGCCTCTGGTGGAGCAGCGGCCGCCACGCCAACGCTCCGTGTCTGGTCTGCTCTCCTCTGACTAGCCTCCCCCTCCTCTCTCTGCCTGGAGTCTCCCCTCTCGGCGCCAGTCCCAGCGCCTGCCTCTGGTGGAGCAGCGGCCGCCACGCAAACGCTCCGTGTCTGGTCTGCTCTCCTCTGACTAGCCTCTCCCTCCTCTCTCTGCCTGGAGTCTCACCTCTCGGCGCCGGTCCCAGCGCCTGCCTCTGGTGGAGCAGCGGCCGCCACGCAAACGCTCCGTGTC
>JASANA010002756.1:0-12180 GCA_030248095.1 Ptycholaimellus sp. GST1_10
GTATTGCTTGAAGAGGCTGCGTTTTCTGAAGGGGTTTTTAGAATCTGGGGACATTTTTTTTGACCCCCAATTTCTGATCATTTGAGGCAATACGAGACGTGGATAAATTGGCATCCTTTTGGCAATTTATGGTTTAGTTGCTGGATCACAGAACCAATTCTCGCGGAAAAAAAATCAATCGCAGCGAAGCCTTTTGTAAAAGCAGCTCAGCTAGGCCGCCCCAGCTCGCATCGCTCCGTCCTTTACATGCAATCTGCATCAAAGACTGCTGAAGCAAGGGAGCAGAAGAACGAACGCGGGGCAGTTCGAAGGCCCTAAGGTGCGAAAGGGCTGCAAAAAGGGAGCTGGGTGAAGATGCTGGCCAACGCCCTGTCCTCACCGCTCAGCTGTAGGTGGAAACCGCCTGAGCATTCTCCGTTCACATTTTCAGGACTAGAGCCTGGAACTTCTTATTCCAAATAAATTTTTTTTTCAAAAATTTGTTCTAATAGTTTGTAAATGCACGAAATTGTGTTTCCATCCTAGATTTGGATGCATTGTGTAATCCAAACATATCCAAATTTTCAATTTGTGACGCAGTTCTGCTAAGACATAATCTTGAAATGGAATGCACGATTCTTTACCTTCAAGTTCAACGAATTCATGACTGATCGCAGGCATATCGACTAACCCCGCTGAGCCAGTAGCACTGGTTCGAGCAGTAACGCCTATCTAGATGAAATGACTACCGCCTGGCAATATTTTGCCCAGTTCTATCCGAACAAATTTGGGACATGAGCATCAAAATTAATCAGAAATGTGAAAGCCATACTTCTAAGACGGCTTTCCCTGCCGCAGGAACAGCTGCAAGTCATGAGTGCAGTCGTTCGCGAGTTCAGCTTTCTAGCACGATGGCTGACAACGTTATTACCCTAGCTGAAGCGGATAGATGATAGGCTTGATACCGATTGGGATGGACCGGATCGGTCGTGTTGGATGGCCAGTCTGCATCTGGCGAGCGTTGTCCAGTTCCAAGTGGCAAAAGAAGCAATGCTGCTACTATGCATTTCATCACCTTTAAAAATCAATCAAATTAGACCAGGAAAATTAGACAAATAGTCTAATCAAATTAAAAAAATAGTTGCATCACAATGAAAAGACTAAATGTTTTGAGTATATTTGACGCACGTGATTCTAGAGTTGGGTAGTTCAGAGAGTTACTCCGTAATTGCTGCAGAAGACGAAAACAACATTTGGTAACCGGTTTACTCTAGGCGTACCAAACGGCCCGCCTGTTGCCATGAAGTTATATGACTTTATATTGTGATTGATTGTATTCTCCACCATTATTGCGAATACATATCTTTGCATTTGCTCATGCACTACAAAACACGTCAATTTGGCCTTTAGCATGAACCCCAAGTAAACCAAATTCAACGCAGCGTTTGGTTGTAGTTGCATGGAATCGTAATGTTTCTTGGTTTGAAAGGCCGTTCTTATCAAATACCTGGGCAAAACCTCAAACCGAGGGACATAATATTAATGGAGTGATGGGTTCTGAAAGTGACTTCTGTTCATTTACTCAAAATTGGAGGTGGAAGCGTAGCCGCCTCCGCCCTAAAATTGGAGGCAACTTAAAGCTGCCTCCAATTTTCAATAAGTTGCTTCCGAACGGTTAAAACCAAGCATGATTATTTTTTACTGGTTGTATATGACGTTATAATACATGTATAAGACCGTACGCAACAAAGTAACCAGAAATGATTTTACCTACTGAATGATGACCTCCATGGTCAAAATTCTACTGTTTGTATGTGTATTTTTTGCCCTTTTCCAATCCATAGATATTAAAGAAAAAGGTTCATTCCAGTAATTGAATGCAACCACGTGTAAATATTCTCATGAATGGGAAAGTCAGTAAAAAGAGGCATATCCAATTCCACTGCCAATTTCATAGAAAATGAATAAACTCCAGCTGCTTCCGGTGTGAAGATGATGACAGTTCTTCTGCTTCTAACCAAAATGAATGACTCCCTGCCACTTCTGATTTTCCCACTTTGCCCAGCAGAAGGAACTAAACCAACCGATGAGCTCCATCCAGAAGCGGCAGCGTAGCTGTTTCCGGAAGCGGCAGCGTAGCCGCCTCAGATTTAAAATGAAAATGAACTGCTCTCAGGACTCCACTTTCAGAACCCATCACTCCATTAATATTATGTCCCTCGGTTTGAGGTTTTGCCCAGGTATTTGATAAGAACGGCCTTTCAAACCAAGAACATAGATTGCATGCAACTACAACCAAACGCTGCGTTGAATTTGGTTACACTAGACCAGTGCTAGAGGCCAAATTGACGTGTTTTGTACTGCATCAGCAAATGCAAAAATATATATTCACAATAATGGTGGAAAATACAATCAATCACAATATAAAGTCATATAACTTCATGGCAACAGGCGGGCCGTTTGGTACGCCTAGAGTAAACCGGTTACCAAATGTTGTTTTCGTCTTCTGCAGCAATTACGGTACAATATTATTTCTAAACTACCCAACTCTAGAATCACGTGCGTCAAATATACTCAAAACATTTAGTATTTTCATTGTGATGCAACTATTTTAATTTGATTAGACTATTTGGCTAATTTTACTGTTCTAATTTGATTGATTTTTAAAGGCAATGAAATGCATACTAGCAGCATTGCTTCTTTTGCCACTTGGAACTGGACAACGCTCCCCAGATGCAGGCTGGCCATCCAACACGACTGATCTTGTCCATCCCAATCGGTATCAAGCCTATCATCTATCCGCTTCAGCTAGGGTAATAACGTTGTCAGCAGTAGTGCTAGAAAGCTGAACTCAGCAAAGATTCGAGCTGCACTCATGGGCGCAGCTGCCGGCTACCTCTCCTACAGGGCAGGGAAAGCCGTCCTTAGAAGTATGGCTTTCACATTTCTGAATAATTTTGATGCTCATGTCCCTAATTAGTTCGGATAGAACTGGGCAAAATATTGCCAGGCGGTAGTCAGTTTGTGGTGTACAATCAACGGCGTTACTATTGGGAAGCCAAGTACTACTGGCTCAGCGGGGTTAGTCGATATGCCTGCGATCAGTCATGAATTCGTTAAATTTGAACTAGAGATTCGTGCATTCCATTTCAAGATTATGTCTTAGCAGAACTGCGTCACAAATTGAAAATTTGGATATGTTTCGATTACACAATGCATCCAAATTAGGTGGGAAACACAATTTCGTGCATTTACAAACTATTGCAAAGCAAATTTTTGAAAAAAAAATTTATTT
The DNA here is from genome assembly GCA_030248095.1 of Ptycholaimellus sp. GST1_10. Taxonomy (NCBI): domain Eukaryota; kingdom Metazoa; phylum Nematoda; class Chromadorea; order Chromadorida; family Chromadoridae; genus Ptycholaimellus; species Ptycholaimellus sp. GST1_10. The sequence continues at coordinate 3,275 of JASANA010002756.1, forward strand.
GGAATAAGAATTCCAGCTCTAAGTGTGCTCAAAAATGTGAACAGGAAAATGGTACTGAGTGCACCTACCAGCTGAGCAGTGAGGACGGGGCGTTGGCCAGCATCTTCACCAGCTCCTTGCAGCCCCTTCACAGCCTCACCTTCAACTGCCCCGCGTTCCATTCTTCTGCTCCCTTGCTTCAGCAGTCTTTGATGCAGATTGCATGTAAAGGACGGAGCGATGCTGCGAGCTGGAGTGCTGTCCCAGCCACAGGCCGGAAGACAGCCTAGCTGAGCTGCTTTACAAAGGCCTTCGAGCTGCGATTGATTTTTTCGCGAAATTGGTTCTGTGATCCAGCAACTGAACACCCATTAAATTGCCAAAAGGATGCTCCAATTATCCACCCGTCTCATATTCCTCGAATGATTCAGAAATTGGGGGTCAAAAAAATAATGTTCCCAGATTCTAAAAACCCCTCAGAAAACGCAGCCTCTTAATCTTCCTCCCTTAATCCTCTCCTCCTCTCCTTCCTCCTCTCCTGTGCTCTTCAACCTTTTTCTCCTGCCCCTAATATGGCGCCTTAATCACCTCAGTGAGACCAGAGTCTGGGCCTATGCTGATGACCTACGCCTGGCCTCCTCCTCTCCTTCCAGCCTCTCCCTTGCGCTTGAGATCCTCTCCGAATGGGCAGCGCAGTGGCAGCTCTCCATTGCCCCAGGCAAGTGCACTCACTACCGTATCGGTGAGGGCCCAGCAACAACGCTAATTGTAGCAGGCAAACCAATCCCCAAAGCCCCCCCAGAAGAAATCCGCGACCTTGGCCTGCTGCTCCTCCCCAGTCTAGGATATAAATCGCACATTACAAGTATCATAAATAAAGCCAACTTTGCATGCAGCCTAATTAAAAAATGCTTACACACTGCCTCTCCTAAACTCCTCTCCAAGGCATTCATAACATATGTGCGCCCCATCTTAGAATATGCATCTCCTGTGTGGTCTCCCAGCACCAAAAAGGAAATCAAGCAAATAGAACGTGTGCAGCGGACATTCACCAAGTACATATTCAAAAGATGCAGGATTTCTAATCGCATGGGCTCATACGCAGAACGTCTATCCTACCTTAGCCTGCCCTCACTGCTTAGACGCCGCCTCATAGCAGACCTTGTCCTTGTTCGAAGCTGCTACCAAACCTGCCTGAAACTCAGCAACAGCACAGAAGCCCCCTCACCCTCACTCCAAGAGAGCTGGCACGGCTGCCCTATCTTCTTCCCATTCTTGCACGCAGGCTTACGAGGCAGTCACCACTTTACGGTGGCTTGTGATGGTGGAGCTGGGAGACTGGCTCTCTGGCCTGGGTGGGTGGCGGCGCTCTGGAGGCGCCTCTCGGCTGGGGCTGCAAGGGGCGGGCGCGGTGCCTTCCTTGCCTCTGTCAATGCCCTGTTGGATGCCGATGATGTGTGATACACCTATGCTGTGCACTGAACGCCTAAGCTAAACCCCACCACCTCCTTCATTCTCAGAGTACCTTAATTGCTGCTCTGTTGTTCCCGTTCTTTACGGAAGAAAAAGAAAGAAAGAAAATCTAGTATATTTCGGAAATATCGAAAAATTTCGGAAATTTCAGATATCGGAAATTTTCGGAAATTTTTAGAACATTTTTGTCCGCATTTTTGTCCGCACATCGTTATCAAAGCTTTATGGAGCTGGCACATTTAAGTTGAACTATTTTTTCTTAATATTCAAGTTTTCTGTGTATCCTTTGGCAGATTACACCCTTGACATATCTGATCTGTAAAAAGAAAGGTCATATCATTTTACTGCGACAATGGAGTGCGAAAAATGTTCCCTTAGCCTTTCTGCGTCACACTGGGCCAATCATCAAGTCGCGTTCATTTGGGCCGGCTGGCTTTGATGCCAACATGGACCTGCAGCAATTGCTCCTTCAGCTCCGATTCGCCTGCCCAAGCTGCACTTCACGCCCACTCCTCACCAACTCTGCGTTACCCGAGCTCATCAGCACTTAGGACGAATCAAATGGAGCTCTGCCAAGCAAGCCAGCGGTTGCCTGTGAAAGGCTCTCAAGTATCAGAAGAAGCTTTCTTCAAGGATAGTGGAAAGCCTGAAGTGGAGGCCGAACCGATCCAGCTAAATGGAGAGAGAAATGTGCCCGGAGAAAGTGTCACCTGTAGGCGCTGTCAACGTGAAGTCAAATGCTCCAAAAAGTAAGTTTTCAACTAGTCTTTCCACAGCTGTAACGTAGGCATCGATGTAGCAGAGTGCAGCGCTTGGAAGAGCACATAACCTCCTGCTACAAACTGCGCCCGTTCAAATGCAGCGGATGTGGCATCTTGATCGCCAGCAAAAACTCAGTCCAAAGGCATCTAAAAAATGTGGCGCCGTGCAGGTTCCAGTTTTTTAGGAGCTCTTGAGTACCATGGCTATATTTGTTCAGAACCACATTGCACTTCGCCTGGCCTTCAGATGTGATGCGTAAAAAATAACCATCGTTGGCGTTATTTTGCAGCGGTGCAGCGGTGGAACTATCGAATCAGAAGGAAGACGAGTCTATCATGCGTAAGGCTTTCTGGGAATGCTTCGCAGTAGATAGCAGCAAGTGGAGAGGATTTAAGGGATTTCTTTGATGATATTATGTTGATTACGTACTATGTTGAATTGTTATTTATTTTTTTAAATATTTCAAATCAATTTGAAAGAAACATTAATATTTATTTGGTATATTTTCAAAACAATAACCATAAATCGATAATTAATCTATTTGGAAAATTATTGATGAAAGCTTCAATATATCACTGGACAAACACATATGGCAAAATTAAGCTGATTTCATCGAAAATTTCATTCCCACCTGAAGTTTCTTTCTACAGATATTTTGAATCTGCTGATTATAGATTGGTGATCAGGCAAAGAAAGCTTTCTACAAGTCATTCATATATTTCTAAGAAACACGAGAGATGCAAAATGAGTCAAATCTCCTGCAACCGACGCCCGGCCCAGTTGAGCCGCGGTGCTCTGGCCCTGCAAAGCTGGCGATGCCATTCCAGCCCCTCTCTGGCGCTGCAGATCCTGCCCCTTCTTTTCAGCCCATCCACTTCTGGCCACCCTTCACGCCATTCTCGAACTACACTCCGCGCCCTCCCTTGAGCTGCCGCAACTCCAGCTTACAGAACCAATTCAAAATTCAGCCAAAGAACTCCAATCACTGGACACACCTCTGCCTCATTAAGAAAGGGAGAAAAAAATCTCAGCAGTTGCTACTCCCAGCCTGTCTGTTCAAGAAGAGGTCGAAGCAAATTCCAGGCCGTTCAGATTGGAGCCTGAAGCACAGAAGGGCGCAGAAAGCAAATCGACTCAGTGCTGTCTTTATTGTGGGCGCCCAGTAGGAAACAGGTGGTACGGCTGCTATCCTTTGACTGCCATAGCATTCAGCCTGATTACAGTGCGCAATATAGGGCACGGCATGTGGTGACCTGCCTGAACCTCCGTCCCTACGTCTGCAGCGGTTGCGGGAGTCGAATGGCGCGAACCAGCAATCTCTACTCCCACATCAGATCGGCAGAGAAGAACCCTTGCAAGTGGGAGGGTCTCATGGGGAAAGAATAGTGGAGAACTGAAATATTTTTGAGGCCGGCTTTGATAGTGCTGGCGGACAAGGAAGCGGATGAGGCGGCCATCAGAAGAGGAATTGAAGAGTGTTTCGCGATCAATGCCTCTACCTGGCGGGGCTACCTTCTCAAATTTACTTAAATATTCTCATTATTTACTCAATTTAGTTCTCAAATTTTTTGTGTGAGAACTTTCTTTTCTGCCCATCGCACTATCTTTAAATCGAGTTGAATGCATCAGGGCATAGCATTCAAAGGTTTAGAAAATAGTGAGGTTAAAATCACTCAGAGTTTTGGCATAAAATGAAATTGCAGGTGGCTTACTAAGGTTCATCTGTATTTTAGGTAGCATTCGACCAGCAATAACTCGAAATCATATGAAAATAGATGAAATAAATCACTGAGTCGTAAAATTAAAATAAATTTAAATAAAATGTTAGCTATTTGTCCTACATTTTAACAATTGTACCGCCATATACGAAATGTAAACAATAGTCAGCTCGACATACAATATATAAAATCTTAACACTGAAAATTTGCCACGAATATTTACCGAAAACCCTTCATGAATAATGCATTTAGGACAATCAAAAATTTCCAATTGACAGAACATTTTAATCAATCGAACCAAATTTTTACTCGATTAAAGGCCGAAAAGATGTGAAGCATACAACTAGGTTTTTTTAGCGTTTTCTGTCCTAAAATCAGCCTAGCTCGGCTAATCAGTCGATCTTGTTATATGCAAAGACTTATTTGCAATTCTTTTTGCTTCCCTAGCACCGTGGTCTTGAAGAACCAATCCACAAGAGCTTCCACCAATCTGCCAGGCTCGGAGAACAAAGGATAAAAGCTAGGAGGGCTGCTTCGTTTACTCAGGCAGCTGGGCCGCTCATGGCCAGGCTTGTCCCATCCCTAACCAATTATTTATGCTTCCCTAGCACCGTGATCTTGAAGAACCAATCCACAAGAGCTTCCACCAATCTGCCAGGCTCCGAGAACAAAGGATAAAAGCTAGGAGGACTGCCTCGTTTACTCAGGCAGCTGGGCCGCTCATGGCCAGGCTTGTCCCATCCCTAACCAGCTTCTGACAAAATAACGAGCTTTTCCCAGTCATCCATCTGGTCATCCGTGCGATAGAACAAAAGGGTGCCAGGTGCAGCAGCATCGACTCAGGCCATCCGCCCCCGCCCTTAGCCGGCCCATGTAAGGTGGGCAGTCAGCCAGCATTCATCGTCCAGTCCACCGTTGAGCCAGAAGAAGAACAAGAAGAGATGAAGCTGCTCTCCCTGACCCTGCTGGCCTTCCTGGCCCTCGCCTCTGCTCAGGCTGTTGTCGAAGAGGTTGAATTATAGCCGATTTTTCGCCGAAACCATTCCAGTCGATTTAAGACGTGTTTTGTGAGAAGAGCAAGAATGACCCAAGGGTCGAGACCCATGGATTTTTTGACCCCCCTTTTTTATGATGGGAATCAAAAGTACAATATGTGGGAAGTACAATTCATGAATATACTTGGTGTCAAAACTCAATATCCAGGTCAGGACAGCTCTTTCAAGTTAGATGTCGCAAAATTTGAGTTTTTGGCGATTTTTTCCGTACAACAGAATTTTCATGCTCATTTATTGGCCAAAAGTACTCAAATTTGGTATGGATCGATTCGTCTACACTAGCTGGACACAGGTGTGCCAATAGTATTTAGAATTTATAACCAAAAATTTCATATTTTATCAAAAAACCTAATCAATGCCATAAAACGAAAAATTGAAATTTCACAAAAATATCAATTTTCCTCAAAACATTTGTTCAAAAGTCTGAAAACAGACATCGTCATCGTATTCCTCATAAAATTCTGGCCCAGGAACTAGTTTTAAAATTGCCATTTAGGTATGTTCCAAAAGAGATAATAGCCCGAACTTGACGAGCATCAAAAATATGCCCCATGTTATAGCATAGGACAATTTAGCAGATAAAAAATGTTGATGCTTAAAAACTTCCTGCTCTTCAGGAAGAAGGTAATGATCAATTTACTTTTGTGAGCTAATCACACTAAGCCTTAGGCAGGTATATAGCAAAAAAATTGCTGGATTTTAGGTTATATACATGAAAAATTATCCAAAGTGTTCGGACAGGTCGAGAATCCACCCTATGCTATAACATGGGGCAAAAGTGACTAAAAAAAATTTTGTCTTGAATTTATGTTTAAATGGCCTAAATCGATGCTCTGGCCGCAAATACACCTAAAAATATCATTTTTATGACCAATTATATAATAATTTGAAATTAATTGCTTCAATGTTTTTTGTTTAAATTGGTCTAAAATGAGGAAAAATACCAAGTGATCAGATTTCAAAACAATAATGAAATTCGAATATAAAAATGATATTTTTAGGTGAGATTTGCGGTGATAGCATCGATTTAGGCCATTTAAACATAAATTCAAGACAATCTTTTTTAGTCAGTTTCCGCCATGTCTTAGCATAGGGTGGATTCTCGACCTGTCCGAACACTTTGAAATTTTTTAGTCACTTTTGCCCCATGTTATAGCATAGGGTGGATTCTCGACCTGTCCGAACACTTTGGATAATTTTTCATGTATATAACCTAAAATCCAGCAATTTTTTTTGCTATATACCTGCCTAAGGCTTAGTGTAATTAGCTCCCAAAAGGAAATTGATCATTACCTTCTTCCTGAAGAGCAGAAAGTTTTTAAGCATCAAAATTTTTTATCTGCTAAATTGCCCAATGCTATAACATGGGGCATATTTTTGATGCTCGTCAAGTTCGGGCTATTATCTCTTTTGGAACATACCTAAATGGCAATTTTAAAACTAGTTCCTGGGCCAGAATTTTATGAGGAATACGATGACGATGTCTGTTTTCAGACTTTTGAACAAATGTTTTGAGGAAAATTGATATTTTTGTGAAATTTCAATTTTTCGTTTTATGGCATTGATTAGGTTTTTTGATAAAATATGAAATTTTTGGTTATAAATTCTAAATACTATTGGCATACATGTGTCCAGCTAATGTAGACGAATCGATCCATACCAAATTTGAGTACTTTTGGCCAATAAATGAGCATGAAAATTCAGTTTTACGGAAAAAATCGCCAAATACTCAAATTTTGCGACCTCTAACTTGACAGAGCTGTCCTGACCTGGATATTGAGTTTTGACACCAAGTTTATTTATGAATTTTACTTCCCACATATTGGACTTTTGATTCCCAGTGTGGTGTAACAGCAGGAACATAGCGAGATTCTCTTTCGTAGGTCACCGGAAGAGGCCCGGAAGAGCCGGGAAGGAGAGCGGAACAGGTTAGGGCATCTTGGGGGAAAATAGACAGACTGATCCCGGCCTCCCTTCCGCCCGCCTCGTCAACATGGGACGGACGAAACAGGTTTGGGAAACAGCACAGCGCACCCGCCGGGCGGCCGGGAAGAACAGCAGTGATCACTCCAAGGGCTAGCGCAGGCAGAGGAACGGGGCCTCGGATCTAAGCTACAAGCATAGTATTTCTAGAGGGGACAGGAGGGTGATCATCGTCCGGTGAGTGAGGGTCGGTCGAATTCCGAATCCAGAGATATGAGACGAGCGTGGACCGCGATTGTGCTCTCGTAGCGTAGTGGTGATGAAGGGTCATTTCTGTAGGTGAAATGAGAACCAAGCTCCATCCGGTCTTTCCAGCACTAGTCGCTCCCGATGCGTCGAGTAGCGTTCTTGACCGTCAAAACAGCGCTCCAGAATCTTAGTCTGTCGAATTGCCACGTTCATGCCCCGAGGCTGCAGGACGGAGGTCCAGATTTGGAATCTGAAGCTGGGTAGACGGATGTCGCGGCAGTTGTCTATCTTGATGATGAAGTCCTTTCGCGCCGTCTTCTCCGATTGCTTCGGCTGGGCAGGCCGAGGCGAACCTCCCTGCCTTGTGGCGGTCCGTAGACTGGAGCTCTCACCATCTGTTGGCGGATGGACTCCGGTCGGCCGAGAGACGGGATCTCCCGCTTCTCTCTCTCGCTTCCGTCTCTCCTCCACCCATACTGGCCCCATCCTAGTGTCTTCTTCTAGCCAGTCGAGGACACGCTGATAGATAGCCGTCCGTGCAGGACTGACTCCGTCGAGTTCCAGCATCCACGGCGGACGGGGAAGACTCAGAATCTTGTTCGCCAGTTGATCCATCCAAGGGGAGCTGGCGTAGTGATCCTTAAGTCTCATGATGGACCGCGAACCGGAGAGGTCGCCGATCGCCATCCAGAACTCGTCGGGAGAGAAGGAGGTGCCCATATGGCGACAGGACGAGAGTTCCACCTCTGTCAAGCGGTCGTGGCGGGGCTTGAGGAAGTTGACGACCAGGTGTTTGGGAATGTCCTTAAAGTTGCAGAAATCGAAGACGATGGCGTTGTTGTCCAGGCACATCCTCTTGAATATCAGCAGCATCGTCATCAATCCCTTGCCGCTCAGGCTTTGCAACACCAGCTTGTCCGTGGAGATGTGCCGGAAGTAGTTCGTAAGGTACGGCATCTCCTCATTCGTCATCCGGTCGGTAAGCTTGAGTGTGGTGCCTACGGAACTCCTCGTCAGACTCGGTCTTTTCTGTTTCTTAATCCGTCTCATCCCGTTCGGTTGTGGGTCGAGACGAAGCGACTTGAACGGCGGTTCGTCGTCGTCCGCGTCTCCCGGAATGGCTTCGTGAGTGAACTTCTCCAGCTTGATCTCCAGTCCATTCTGTGCCGTCACCGTCAGGGAGCGAAAGTGGACCTTGGCCAAGGACTCCCGCGGTGCTTGATCCACTAATCGATGCCACTTACTGCACACTAGCCGGGTTCCCGCCAGACTGTGTCCATCGAGGTATTGTAGAATCCGTTCCAGGAGTTCGTTGGGCAGGTCATCGAGTAAAGGCGACGTGGTCGACTTCGACATTGATGGCTGGTCTTGTTCCTCCTGTTCCACCCGGATCCCGGACAAGGAGAGAAGAGCTGCAGCGGCGTCGGCCTCCTCCTCTGTTGCCTCGGTGATCAGAAGCTGTCTCCGATTGAAACGAAGGTTTCGGTAGTGACGTTGGAGCAGTGGTCGGCGGTAGTCGGCTAGAGAGGTCCTTCCTAGCTGGTTCTCGAGCAGAACGATAGCCAACCCAACATGCGCCAGGTTGGTGTATTCCCGATAGTCCGTGGTCCGTCGTTGCTCTAGGATCTGCCTTGGCAATTTCTAGAAGCACGCTGGCCTCGCGATAGATGACATCGCACAGCTCCATGAACTTCGTGAGTTCCTTGCTTTTGTCGTTGTGGATGAGGAGGTTAGCCACGATTGTTGG
>JASANA010002757.1:0-12718 GCA_030248095.1 Ptycholaimellus sp. GST1_10
ATTTCCTTGACTTTTACTCGAGGCATTGCAAATTTCGGGAGAAAAGAGACTTACTGTTGGCTTGCCGATTGTACCAGATATTTCTTCCACTTTTAATATAGCACAAAGTATAGATACAGATTTTATACTGTGGTATATTGTTTTTATATATTTTATTTATTATTTATTATTATTTATTTATTTTAAAAAAAATTACAAAAATATAAGATTCGAAATTTAAAAACAAGTATATGGCGCAAAGCGCAATAGGTGACCGCGGAGCTAATCCAGAAGATGATCCTTTTCACTAAAAAATCAAGAACGGGGTTTGTTAACTGATTTCAAAAGTACACACAAATTGAGAATCGACATATAAGACTAGTGAACAAAAAAATCAAAGTCTTCGTGCAATTTCTTGATACTTCAGGTACTACAGTGCAAAAACCGCATATTGCAATTTTCCAGCCTTTTCCCAACCCAAAAAAGTAATGTTTCAAATGCTTTCGGATCACCTCGACATCTTCTAGATCTTCCGGAACCGTTATTACCTTTCAGGAAAAAAAAAAAGTTCGTCCAAATCCGTTGAGATAATCGCGATTCCTGAGCATAACCGATTTTTTCAAACTTTCTACCCTTAAAAGTAATGTTTCAAATGTCTCTCGTACGATTTCTATCTCTTGAGAATTTTCTGAAGCGTTATTACCTTCCAGCATTTTAAAGTTCGTCCAAATCCGTTGAGAATTCGCTATTTCTCAACATACTCCATTTTTCAAACGTTCTACCCAAAAAAAGTAATGTTTTAAATGCTATGGGACCAGTTCCACCCCTCTAGATCTTCCTAAAATATTTCTACCTTTCAGGAAAAAATTGCTGGTCAAAATCCTGTCGAGAATTGAGCCTTTGAACACATAACCCGATTTAAAAAATTTTCTACCGAAAAAAGTCATGTTTTAAATGTCCTCTAATTCCGGGCTCTACCCCTCCTAACAGATTCCTTGAAAAGAATTACCCTTCAGTAGGAAAAAAAATTTCCTGTCCAAAATCCGTTGATAATCCGCCCGGGGCCAGCATTTCCAGATATACGTACGTATAAGGACAAAAGTACAGTAACCTCTATAGACGGCGGAGCGGCCCTTCGGGCCGCTCCGCGGTGAAAAATCTTCTTACTTATACTCAGGGCAAACGATTTTTGGGATAATAAAAGAGCTTTACTTTTGGCCTGCCGATGGCACAAGTTAAATGAATGAAAAATTAAAATGAATGCCTGTAAAGGAATCGAACCTGCTAAATTCTTTCCACAGGTCAATCGCCTTCGCCACTACACCACTGTGGCACACAAATCCTAAACTAAACTGACTATTTATAAATAAATAAAGGCCCAGACCGGGGAGGCAAGGAAGGGGGGGTTGGTGGGGGAAGAAATGAATACCTACTATCGTCCATTGAATAGATGCGGGAGAGGAGAAGAAGAAGAAGGAGTTCGGACAAACAGTTTTTTGCATTTTTCTTAATAAAATAAATAGTTTTTGGCAAAAGTAAAAGATAAACTATAGTCAATTCGATGTTGCTCTTTCCATTGCAAAAAGAATTATGGCGATTTAGAGCTTGGTGATGAGCAGCAGCCTTATCAAAATTGAGATCTAGCAATAACCCCCAAAACGTACAACTGGGTGGAAAAGAGGGGCTGAGCATGACACTTCGCTAACGCTTGCTCGCGCCAGCCCAATATAGGGGAGACAGTGCCTCCTCCCGAACGAGACTCCGGATGTGTGAGACTCTGACTTACCAATTTCTTCCAACATTTTTGTTACTTATAGGCTCTAATTATCAAAATGTGTTTGCTCATTTTGCTTTATTTTTCGGTACATTTTTGATGCACTTTTAAAAATTTTTTGAGCGCTTCGCGTGCATTTTTGAAGGACCTATTGAGCAAACGCCCGGTATCACCCCCCCCCCGAAACAAAGCTTTATCCGCCACTGGTAGGTGGTGGAAAGTGTGAGGATTTTGGAAACCGAGTGAAAGCATATCCCGCTCCCGACTGTGCTCCCGCCACTGGTCCAAAGCTGGGCCGCAAAGATTGAGGTCCGGCTGTTCCCAGATGTCTCAGAAACATTTCCGTCTCAATCCCAGCTCAACTTTCGCTTGTCAACGTGCAAGTTTTTATTGAAAAAAACACGAAATAAATTAGATAAAATTTATGCGGATTTGCTGGTCCAATATTTGTAAAATAAATTAAATGTTAGCAAACTGCAATTCAACAGTTAACCACATGGGGTACGAACACTCCCAGACTTTTATTTTCCCGGACTTTTTTTTGAATGCCTATAGTTAGCTATACCTACTAGTTCGTCTATACCGAGTTCGTCATGCTACTAGTTCGTCATACTAATAGCATAGCTATAGTTGCTTGACATTTTTAAAAGGCTCGCAAGGGACCAAAAATTTAATTTCAAAAAAGTCCGGGAAAGTAAAAGTCCGGGAGTGCTCTGGAGGGAACTATATTGCTAAGTCAAAAGCAATGTTTTCCCAAGCATGCATCAAAAATAAGGGGCCATGTATGAATTGTCGTTGAAAGCAGTCCAACCGAGTATTCGTTCCCGCCTCCAACTTCCACAGGTTCCATGAGTAGAGACTGACAACGAAGCTCGTATCGCATGCCTATTAAAGATAAAGTTTTGCTCGCTATTGAAGGCAACGTTTCGCCAACACTGCAAACTTCCTTCAGCTGAGCATCTGGAATCAGCATCAGTATGAAGACATGTCTTTCGAACAAGGTATTCTTGGCGGTTGCCAAGAGATGCGCGGCCTCGCTTTGGTCTTTGGAATGACAGACGTACATCCCTAAATTTAGCTGATTTCATTGAAAAACCAGCAATTTATGCTTGTTTATAATTTTGAAACAACAAGATTTTAGGTTTTTGACTATAAATCAAGAAATAATAAATATTTCAAAAATTCCTTAAAACAGCTTTAAGATATCTCCACGACAGACGTACATGCCAAAATTCGTTTGATTTCATTGAAAAATCATGAAGTTATGCTTGTTAATATTTTGAAACAACAAGATTTTGGGTTTTGACTATAAATCAAGAAGTAATGAATTTTTTAAAAATTCCTTTTAACAGTTTCAACATGTCACCAACGAGACCTGCAAAGAGTGGCTGATTTCATTGAAAAACCAGTGATTTATAAATTTTCGTTTTTTGAAACATCAAAATTACAAGTTTTTAGCGAAATTCAATAAATTACCAATCCAAAAAAACGCCTCGAGCCACCACCCAGGCGGACCCTCACACAAAATTTCACAATTCGTTGAAAAACCGCGGAGTACTGGCCACCAATGGACAAATATATATATATACTAGTAATATGGGTCAGTGGCCGCGCTTTCGCGCGGCCACCTTAAGTTGAAGTTTAGGTTAAAGTTACGCAACCAATTGCATCCCTTAAAATCTTCCTTAAACATATTGACCTTTCAGAAAAATGATATAATAAGATTTATTCAAAGTTGAAAACTCAATTTGAGGACAATAAGATGAGTCACGTTTTTGAAAGCATCTTTAGTCTAAGCAGCTCTAAGAACTCAAAAACTTGATGCATGCAATCTCTCTAGGTCAACGAACATAACATTGACTGGATTTGTGGTGACTTAACTTTGCCTTGTAGAATTATTTGATTTATCCCAAAAACATCAGACTCCTGGGTGGGCAAGAAATCGAAAAAATTGGCATCACTCAATCCATTTTTGACCGCGGAGCGGCCCGAAGGGCCGCTCCGCGGTCTATAGAGGTTACTCAACTTTTGTCCTCATATATATATATATATGTATATATATCTGCAAGTGCTGGGCACGGGCGAATTCTCAACGGATCTGGACATACTTTTTTTTTCCTGAAAGGTAATGCTATAATGTGCCGAATTTGAGCATTTCCTAGAAAGGTTGAAAAATGGGGTATGGAGCTCAATTCTCAACGGATTTTGCCGGGCCATGATCCCGGAGCATTTGAAACATTACTTTCCTGGGTAGAACTTTTGAAAAATGGGGTATGTTCAGAAATGGCGGATTCTCAACGGATTTGGACAAACTCTGTAATAACATTTTAGGAAGATCTGAACGGGTGGAATGGTCCCGGAGCATTTGAAACATTACTTTTTTTGTTGAAAAATGGGTTATGTTGAGAAATGCTGGTTCTAAATCTGTAAAGGTAATATTATTTTAAGAATTTGGTTGAGAAACTGGTCCCGAAGCATTTAAAACATTACTTTTTGAGTTGGAAAATTGCAATTGCGGTCATGTTGAATGGCTGAAAATTGCACAGAAGAGTTGATTTTTTTGTTCACTAGTCGTATACTGTCGATTCTAAATCTGTGCTTACTTTTGAATTTGGTTGAGAAACCACAGACTTGATTTTTGCTTAATTTTAGGATTTTGCTATATGTTAAAAGATGCTCCGCGGTCACCTATTGCGCTTTGCGCCATATACTTGTTTTCCAAACACTTGACTGAAAACGTTGAAAATTAAACAATGGATTTTGAATAGTACTGTTGAAGCTTTAATTAAAAAAAGTCCGACAAAGAAAGTTAAAAAAATGGAGGAGCTATGAAGTTTTAAACTCAAAAAAAGCCCAAAAATGCCAAAAATGCGCACGTTTTCGACCCTTTCGATAGATTCCAACATTACCGATGCACAGCGCGCCCCAAAAATTATTACATAATTTCTCAATACTGATACGTAGACCTATCATATGCCAGGATAAGTCAAGAATCCAGGTGGCGCCGAGGCACCCCCAAAAATGGCATCACGCAGATCACAGAAGAGATGAGTACGGTAGGTCAGTGGCCGCGCTACGCGCGGCCACCTTTGATTTAACTAAAGCTCTCCATTTATAGCTCTACATTAGAATTTAATAATATGGAATAAATTAGACAAACATTTGCCTGGGCTTCTGTGCACTTATCTATGTAATTCTCCTGCAAATTATTAGTACAAATGGTCAAAATCTCAACAGAAATTCAACTCAACAATTGAACTCAATTGAAGCTCAACAGCTCAAAAAATACAGTTTATCAAGCAACATCAAGCAATGAGCAATATCAAGCTCTGCCATGTCTTGTCCAAGAGACGAATAAGAATTACTTAATTTATTCTGAAGACATTGGGCTCCTGGATAGGCCAAAAATCAAAAATTGGCATCAGTAAATCCATTTCTAAAAATATTTTACTAAAAACTTTGAAAACTAAACAATGGATTTTAAGCAGATCTGTTTTAGCTTTAATTTAAAAAAACGACAGAAAAGTTAAAAATGGAGGAGCTTTGAAGTTTCAAAGTCGAAAAATGCCCAAAAATGCCAAACGCGACGTTTTAGTTTTTTCATATTTTCAAAATTACCCATGCACAGCGCGCCCCAAAAAATATTGAATTGTTAAAATCTATGCATAGAGCTATCATATGCCAGTATAAGTAAAGAATCCAGGGAGCCCCGATACTTTTTAAATGGCATCACGCGTATTATATTTATATCTAATGACAGAGCCTGTCTTGTGGGTCATCACGGGGAGAACTCCAACTACAGCCTCTGCAGGGGAAGTGAAGATGGTTTTGGGTAAATTGGGGGCCAGGAACACGATGGAGGTGGTGAGAGCTTGCAACCAATCACGGGAAGATGCTTAAAACATGGAAATTGTGAGTTTTTCTAATGTTTTTTAACTGCGCAGTTTTGGAAGGCTACTCATATTGGCTAGGTTGCACTCATTATTCATACATTTACATGCAGCTGAAGAAAACCTGTCTACCTCAAAGGCGTCCAGACCTTTAGTTGGGTGCCTAATTTTTGAAGTCCCTCGAGGACAGCCAAGTGGTATCATTCACTTGGTGTGGCTGTAATTTGGCCACTGGGTGGGATTGTCTAAAAGAGGCTAATGCATGAAAAAAGCTGAGCACCTGTGTAGCGGGAACCATGCAGCCCAAGTTAAAATACCTTTCCATTCCACGAGATTGAACCCACACAATCACCTAAAGCAATATAGTACGTAACAAATTCCCATTTAATTTTAAACCATTCCATTTTATTCACTACTCGGCCGTTTGTCCACCCAGTCCCCTTAACCTTCATGCAAATTCAGACTAATAATTTCACAAATTTGACTACTTCCCCAAATTACAGATGCAGCAGCGCCATGAGGGTATTTCCACCATTTCTGTTACATTTGTCTGGCTGGCTAAGCTGCAGCCGAATACTCATGGGCAGGATAGTTTGAAGGAGAGAAACTTCAACTGTCGATCACTGCTGGGGAACTATTCTTTTAGTTTAAATGGTATGGGCATCCTTTGGGGCAGGGGGGTTTTCTGAGAGTTTAGAGAAAGAAGGAGGCAAACGGTTGAGGGAGGGCACATGGGTGGGGGAAAATTGTGGTGGAGGATGGACAAACAACTTTGGAGAAACGACGGTTGGTTGGGGACGTCTGCAGAGATATGCCCAGCGGGAGGCAATTGGTTTAGGGGTTTGTAAGGTGTATGAAGGGAAGAGTTTGGGATTTGGGCTGCATTTATCCCACTACATGACAAATGTAACAGAAATGGTGGAAATACCCTCATGGCGCTGCTGCATCTGTAATTTGGGGAAGTAGTCAAATTTGTGAAATTATTAGTCTGAATTTGCATGAAGGTTAAGGGGACTGGGTGGACAAACGGCCGGGTGGTGGATGAAATGGAATGGTTTAAAATTAAATGGGAATTTGTTATGTACTATATTGCTTAGGTGATTGTGTGGGTTCAAATAGTTGTGGGGATGATTGAATTACATTAAACTTTGTTCAAATTAATTTTAGTTGGTTTTTTAATTGGTTAAACTCAAGGGGGGGGGATGGAGAGCGGTTAATTCGAAATAAAAAAGGACAACATTTGAGGATAATGGAAAGGTATTTTAACTTGGGGTGCATGGTTCCCGCTACACAGGTGCTCAGCTTTTTTCATGCATTAGTCTCTTTTTGTTTGGTCTATTGACTCTTTTAGACAATCCCACCCAGTGGCCAAATTACAGCCACACCAAGTGAATGATACACTTGGCTGTCCTCGAGGGACTTCAAAAATTAGGCACCCAACTAAAGGTCTGGACGCCTTTGAGGTAGTCAAGTTTTCTTCAGCTGCATGGAAATGTATGAATAATGAGTGCAACCTAGCCAAAATGAGTAGCCTCCCAAAACTGCGCAGTTCAAAAACATTAGAAAAACTCACATTTTCCATGTTTTAAGCATCTTCCCGTGATCGGTGCAAGCTCTCACCACCTCCATCGTGTTCCTGGCCCCCAATTTACCCAAAACCATCTTCACTTCCCCTGCAGAGGCTGTAGTTGGAGTGCTCCCCGTGATGACCCACAAGACAGGCTCTGTCATTAGATATTTAGATATAATACGCGTGATGCCATTTTGGGAGGGGTCTCGGGGCTCCCTGGATTCTTTACTTATACTGGCATATGATAGCTCTATGCATCGGTCTTGACGAGTTATTCAATATTTTTTGGGGCGCGCTGTGCATGGGTAATGTTGAAAATATGAAAAAAACTAAAACGTGCGCATTTTTGGCATTTTTGGGCATTTTTCGACTTTGAAACTTCAAAGCTCCTCCATTTTTTAACTTTTTCTGTCGGACTTTTTTTTAAATTAAAGCTACAACAGTTCTGCTCAAAATCCATAGTTTAGTTTTCAAAGTTTTTAGTAAAATATTTTTTCAAAAATGGATTTACTGATGCCAATTTTTTGACTTTTGGCCTATCCAGGAGCCCGATGTCTTCAGCTGTTGAGCTTCAATTGAGTTCAATTGTTGAGTTGAATTTCTGTTGAGCATTCGACCATTTGGACTAATAATTTGCAGGAGAATTACATAGATAAGTGCACAGAAGCCCAGGCAAATGTTTGTCGAATTTATTCCATATTATTAAATTCTAATGTAGAGTTATAAATGGAGAGCTTTAGTTAAATCAAAGGTGGCCGCGCGTAGCGCGGCCACTGACCTACATTACTAGTATCTTATATAATACGCGTGATGCCATTTTTGGGGGTGCCTCGGCGCCACCTGGATTCTTGACTTATCCTGGCATATGATAGGTCTACGTATCAGTATTGAGAAATTATGTAATAATTTTTGGGGCGCGCTGTGCATGGGTAATGTTGAAAATATGAAAAAATCGAAAACGTGCGCATTTTTGGCATTTTTGGGCTTTTTTTGACTTCAAAACTTCATAGCTCCTCCATTTTTTAACTTTCTTTGTCGGACTTTTTTTTAATTAAAGCTTCAACAGTTCTACTCAAAATCCATTGTTTAATTTTCAACGTTTTCAGTAAAATATTTGGAAAACAAGTATATGGCGCAAAGCGCAATAGGTGACCGCGGAGCATCTTAACATATAGCAAAATCCTAAAATTAAGCAAAAGGAAAAGTCTGTGGTTTCTCAACCAAATTCAAAAGTAAACACATATTTAGAATCAGCAGTTATGAATTGTGAACAAAAAAACGCAAGTCTTGTGGGCAATTTTCAGCCATTCAACATGACAATTCTTGACTCAAAAGGAAAAGTCTGTGGTTTCTCAACCAAATTCAAAAGTAAGCACAGATTTAGAACCAGCATACATGAATTGTGAACAAAAAAACTCAAGTCTTGTGTGCAATTCTCAGCCGTTCAGATGCTACAGAGGAAATTGGTAATTTTCGGGAAAAACTTTTTCCTACTCAGGAAAGTAATGTTTCTAATGGCCCGGCACCAGCTCCACCCCCCCCCCCCCAGGATCCAAGCGGCACATTATAGCTTTCAGGAAAAAAAAAGTATGTCCAGATCCGGTTGAGAATTCGCCCGTGCCCAGCACTTGCAGATATATATACATACATATATATATATGAGGACAAAAGTTGAGTAACCTCTACTGGCGGAGCGGCCCTTCGGGCCGCTCCGCGGGTCAAAAATGGATTGAGTGATGCCAATTTTTCGATTTCTTGCCCACCCAGGAGTCTGATGTTTTTGGGATAAATCAAATAATTCTACAAGGCAAAGTTAAGTCACCACAAATCCAGTCAATGTTATGTTCGTTGACCTAGAGAGATTGCATGCATCAAGTTTTTGAGTTCTTTGAGCTGCTTAGACTAAAGATGCTTTCAAAAACGTGACTCTCTTATTGTCTTCAAATTGAGTTTTCAACTTTGAATAAATCTTATTATATCATTTTTCTGAAAGGTCAATATGTTTAAGGAAGATTTTAAGGGATGCAATTGGTTGCGTAACTTTAACCTAAACTTTAACTTAAGGTGGCCGCGCGAAGCGCGGCCACTGACCCATATTACTAGTATATATATATATTTGTCCATTGGTGGCCAGTACTCCGCGGTTTTTCAACGAAATTGGCTGAAATTTTGTGTGAGGGTCCGCCTGGGTGGTGGCTCGAGGCGTTTTTTTTTGGGATCGGCGTAATTTATTTAATTTCGCTAAAAAATTAATTTTTTGATGTTTCAAAAAACGAAAATTTATAAATCACTGGTTTTTCAATGAAATCAGCTGATTTTTGGCAGGTACGTCTGTCTTGGTGACATGTTGAAACTGTTAAAAGGAATTTTTAAAAAATTCATTATTTCTTGATTGATAGTCAAAACCCAAAATCTTGATGTTTCAAAAATATTAACAAGCATAACTTCATGATTTTTCACTGAAATCAAACGAATTTTGGCATGTACGTCTGTCGTGGAGATATCTTAAAGCTGTTTTAAGGAATTTTTGAAATATTTATTATTTCTTGATTTATAGTCAAAAACCTTAAATCTTGATGTTTTAAAATTATAAACAAGCATAAATTGCTGGGTTTTCAATGAAATCGGCTACATTTAGGGATGTACGTCTGTCATTCCAAAGACCAAAGTGAGGCCGCGCATCTCTTGGCAACCGCCAAGAATACCTTGTTCGAAAGACATGTCTTCATACTGATGCTGATTCCAGATGCTCAGCTGAAGGAAGTTTGCAGTGTTGGCGAAACGTTGCCTTCAATAGCGAGCAAAACTTTATCTTTAATAGGCATGCGATACGAGCTTCGTTGTCAGTCTTACTCATGGAACCTGTGGAAGTTGGAGGCGGGAACGAATACTCGGTTGGACTGCTTTCAACGACAATTCATACATGGCCCCTTATTTTTGATGCATGCTTGGGAAAACATTGCTTTTGACTTAGCAATATAGTTCCCTCCAGAGCACTCCCGGACTTTTACTTTCCCGGACTTTTTTGAAATTAAATTTTTGGTCCCTTGCGAGCCTTTTAAAAATGTCAAGCAACTATAGCTATGCTATTAGTATGACGAACTAGTAGCATGACGAACTCGGTATAGACGAACTAGTAGGTATAGCTAACTATAGGCATTCAAAAAAAAGTCCGGGAAAATAAAAGTCTGGGAGTGTTCGTACCCCATGTGGTTAACTGTTGAATTGCAGTTTGCTAACATTTAATTTATTTTACAAATATTGGACCAGCAAATCCGCATAAATTTTATCTAATTTATTTCGTGTTTTTTTCAATAAAAACTTGCACGTTGACAAGCGAAAGTTGAGCTGGGATTGTAGACGGAAATGTTTCTGAGCATCTGGGAACAGCCGGACCTCAATCTTTGCGGCCCAGCTTTGGACCAGTGGCGGGAGCACAGTCGGGAGCGGGATATGCTTTCACTCGGTTTCCAAATCTCTTACACTTTTCACCACCTACCAGTGGCGGATAAAGATTTGTTTCGGGGGGGGGGGTGATACCGGGCGTTTGCTCAATAGGTCCTTCAAAAATGCACGCGAAGCGCTCAAAAAATTTTTAAAAGTGCATCAAAAATGTACCGAAAAATAAAGCAAAATGAGCAAACACATTTTGATAATTAGAGCCTATAAGTAACAAAAATGTTGGAAGAAATTGGTAAGTCAGAGTCTCACAATATTCGGAGTCTCGTTCGGGAGGAGGCACTGTCCCCCCTATATTGGGCTGGCGCGAGCGAGCGTTAGCTAAGTATCAGCGCCCAGCCCCTCTTTTCGACCCAGGTGTACGTTTTGGGGGTTATTGCTAGATCTCAATTTTGATAAGGCTGCTGCTCATCACAGAAAGCTCCAATCGCTATAATTCTTTTTGCAATGGAAAGAGCAACATCGAATTGACTATAGTTTATCGTTCAACTTTTGCCAAAAACTATTTATTTTATTAAAGTAAAAATGCAAAAAACTGTTTGTCCGAACTCCTCTCCTCTGACTCATCTATTCAATGGACGATAATAGGAATTCATTTCTTCCCCCACCAACCCCACCTTCCTTGCCTCCCCGGCTCCCTGGGCCTTTATTTATTTATGTCTTCAGAGTCTTAGTTTAAGGATTCTGTGTGCCACAGTGGTGTAGTGGCCTAAAAAGACGATTGACCTGTGGAAAGAATTTAGCAGGTTCGATTCCTTTACAGACATTCATTTAATTTTTCATTCATTTAACTTGTGCCATCGGTCATCCCGGAAATCGTTTGCCCTGAGTATAAGTAAGGAGATCTTTCACTGGCGGAGCGGCCCTGAAGGGCCGCTCCGCGGTCTATAGAGGTTACTCAACTTTTGTCCTCATATATATGTATATATGTATCTGTATCTGGAAATGCTGGCCCGGTGACTTTCTCAATGCACTTTACAAATTTCTTTTTTTTTCTGAAAGGCAATGCTATTTTAGGAAGATCTGGGAGGGGTAGACCCGGAATTTGAGCATTTGAAACATTACTTTTTTTGGGTAGAAAGGTTGAAAAATGGGGTATGCTGTAAAAGGCTCAGTTCTCAACGGATTTTGACAAGCTTTCCTTGAAAAGGTAATAATATTTTAGGAAGATCTTAAGAGGGTGGGACTGGTCCCATAGCATTTGAAACATTACTTTTTTTCTGGGTAGAACGTTTGAAAAATGGAGTATGTTGAGAAATAGCGAATTTCTAAACGGATTTGGACAAACTTTTTTTTTGCAGGAAGGTAATAACATTTTAGGAAGATCTAAAAGGGTGGAACTGGTCCCGGAGCATTTGAAACATTACTTTTTTTTTGGGTAGAAAGTTCAGAAAAATGGGGTATGTCCGAGAAGTAGCGAATTTCTCAACTCAAATTCCTGGACAAACTTTTTTTTGCTGGAAGGTAGTAACATTTCTTCTTTAGGAAGATCTGGAAGGGTAGAACTGAGTTCCGAAAGCATTTGAAACATTACTTTTTTGGGTAGAACGTTGGAAAATTGCGATATGCGGTTTTTGCACTGTAGTACCTGAAGTCTTGAGAATTGCACAGAAGACTTGATTTTTTTGTTCACTAGTCTTATATGTCGATTCTTAATCTGTGCTTACTATTGAAATTGGTTGACAAAACACATACTTGATTTTTGAGTTAAAAGGATCATATAAAGGATGCGCTCCGCGGTCACCTATTGCGCTTTGCGCCATATACTTGTTCAGTTTGTTTTCCAATAAGTTTGCATTGTATTTTTAATTTTGAATATTTTTTTGTGTTATAAAATTTGATTATATATATGAAAAAAACTTGCTCTAAAAATTTATAATAAATCAAATATTAATTAAATATATAACCACAAATATAAAATTTGTATTATAACAATTTATACCATATTAAAAGTGGAAAGAAATATCTGGTACCATCGGCAGGCCAACATGTAAGACTCTTTTCTCCGAAATTTGACAATTGCCCCGAGTGACAAAGTCAAGGAAA
>JASANA010002758.1:0-13059 GCA_030248095.1 Ptycholaimellus sp. GST1_10
TCCTCGCTCAGGCCGCAGGCGGAGACGTCCCCGTTCCCGTCCAGCGCCTCCTTGGCCAGCTGACTCAGCGTGAAGAGCAAGAGGTTGGGGAAGGGCTGGCGCCCATGATGAGGCGAGTGTAGGAGTAGGCGTGGACGTTGTGAGGGCCGATGGGCTTGGAGTAGTCGCGGGGAGCAGCACCTGGAGCAGGCGTCGACGCTCCTGGATGAAGCCCTGGATCCCGGAGAAGGCGGAAGAGAGGTCGCTGATCAGCACTCGCCGGCGGGGGCGGAACCGGAGCTGCAGGCGCAGGAGATCCTCGATCAGGCTCGGCCCCGCTCCAGGTAGTCGTTGAGGCTCTTTCCCGACGAGGACTTGGCGGAGCAATCGACGACGGGACGGACCTTGAACTGGCCGTTGCCGCCGATCTTGAAGACGGAGCGGTGAGCCAGGAAGTGGGTGGGTTTCACGCTGGGCGGGGTCGGGGGAAGGAGGCTCGGGGCCGTAGACGGGGAGGGGACGAGGATGCCCTGGCGAATGAACTTGCGGAACTCCTCGTAGTGAAGGCGCATCTCCTCCGCAGTCGACTTGGCCTCCAGGACGGCCGCTGCCGGCGGAAGGTGAGATGGTCCCCCCCCAGCCTAGGGCGTAGACCTCCTGCTTGATAATGAGGGCGACCTCGAAGCGTCCGTCGGGGAGGCGGTGGGAGTCGAAGATGCGGGCGCAGACCTCGAAGGCGCTCTCCTTGGGCTCGGGGCCGAGCGGGTGCCGAGGAAGTCCACCTCCGTCTGCTTGGCCAGGAAGCTCCTCCTCCAGGCGGCTGCCCAGGTCCTCCGCGGTGGGGTCTGGGTCCAGGGCCAGTAGAGTAGCTCCGCTCGTCGGCTCCTCTCCCGCCGCCGCCACCAGCTCCTCGTCGACACGGCCTTGTAGCACGGGTCCGAAGACGGTCTGGTAGAGGCTGAGGCCCTTGGCGAGGCGGAGGCGGCTGGCGTCGCCTGGCACCTCCTCCGAGAAGTCCAGGCCTAGTAGCACGTGGATGGTCCAGGGGCGAGAGGCGAGAGTGGGCAGGTTGAAGGCGGCGAAGGCCTCGGCGGGCAGGACGCTGGTCTCCAGCTCGAAGCCGCCGATGCGGCAGCCGTCCGCCACGCGCTCCACCTGCAGGCCGTCGATGGGGAAGATGCCGCCGTCGGAGGTGCAGACGTTGAGGCGGACGAAGCGAGAGCGACGATAAGCTGGGCCTCGGAGCTGCCCGCCGTCCACACCCCCATCGTCACTCGTCCTCGGGGCCGCAGCCCCAGCTTCTCCACCGCGAAGCGCAAGATCCAGGTGTTGGAGGCGCCGGTGTCACAGATGACGTCCAGCTCCACCCGGCCTCGGGGGCCCTCGGCGGTGACGCGGAAGGCGGCCAGGAGGCTGCGGCTCGGGGCCGGTGCTCGGGGCCGGGGTCCGGCTGGAGGCTCGGCGGTTGCTGGCGGGGTCCACGAAGGCGGGCATGTGGGCGCCGGTCTGACGCGCAGAGCTCGGGGCCGGGGTTGGCTGGATCGGGATGAGGCCGCGGACGTGGAGGTCCAAAGGGCGGCGGCGGTCCTCCGGCGTCCTTCCTGTCTCGTCCCGCTCCTCCCCCCGCTCCCACTCCTCCCGCTCCTCCTCCCGCGGCGGGCCTAGGCGCTGACCGTTGCCGCCGTGGCAGACCGCTGCCGAAGGCGCCGTGCAGGGCGGGAGTGGCGCCCGCTTCCCCAGGCAGTGCCGGCAGTGGAAGGTGGAGGGGCAGGCGTCCGTCTGGTGAAAAGACTGGGCCAGGCAGTTGGTGCAGAGCTTGAGCTGGCGGGCGCGCGAGAGACGCTGGATCGGCTGGGGGTAGGTGGGGCGGTAGTCCACGAGCGGCGCCGTCCGCAGAGGTAGCAGGGGCGGGAGAGGCGCTGTCCCGCGGGCGGAGCCGCTGAGGACGAGGCCGTGGCTGGGGCTGCGGAGGAGGAGGCCGTGGCCGGGGCTGCGGAGGAGGAGGCCGTGGCCGGAGCAGACTGTGGCGCCGGCTCCAGACGCACTCTGTGCCGTTCCCCCTCCACGCGCTGCCGCACTCTTCCCGCGCCGCGTCCGTCGCTGGCTGCCTCGGGGTGCTCTGAGGCTCCTGGGAAGGCGGGCAAGGCGAAGCCGGCGGTCGGAGCGGCGTAGGAGCTGGAGCGGGAGGTGCAGGTCGGGAAGCCCCGCGAAGCCTGCAGGTCGCCAGCCGCTCTCCTTGAGCAGGAGATCCACGATCTCGTCGTAGGTGGGGCTGAGGTCGCGGCCGTTGAGGGCGCGGTTGCGGCAAGCAGGTCGCCGCCAACGGCTTCGCCCACGCCACCGACCTCGACTCCGTCCTCTCCCGCAAGATCTGGAGCGCCGACGTCTCCCGGCCCTTCAACTGGACCATGTGTACTTTAGTCGCACCCTTCCTATGATAGCTGAGTGAGAAGAAAACCCTATCTTGTGCCCTTATGTTTCACCCAGTTGATGAGGATGCCTCTGTGTCTTCTCCTCCAATCCGGGTGCTTTTGGATGAAGAGTGCGATTTTAGAACCTTCCGGCTTAGGAGTGAATAGGGCCAGCCAGGATTCGGATGTTTCAGTTGGACCTCATGAGTAGGCGAGGCTCCTCAGTGCCAATGTGTTTTGGGAACGCAAAAGTGAGTACTTGGCCGCCGGATGTTTCGAGCAATGCGTAAGAGGCTCTTGTGAGTTCCTCACTGTAATAGCTCGCTGAAAAGACTGACTCTACCCGGCTGAGGCCATGGCCTTTTTGGTTCCTGCGTGGAGCTACTCAGGAGCCTGATGTTTCTGCTAGGATGCTTTAATTCCCTTGCCGAATTCGCGTCTGATCTGGAAGTGTTACCTAGCCTTGTTGTCAGCTGATGTTTCACTCGGTCAGTATAGCTTTATACCCTTTTCTCTTGGCAATCTTCAGTTCAATTCTGCATCCACCAGGAATGGAAGTGACTCCAGCCGCGCCCCAACTCGGACCCTTTGGTACCCAGGCCTGTTATGTTTCAGGACCTTGCCTTAAAGACGCTGAATACTGCAGGGCCAATTGTTGTGGTTTTTCTGGCTGAAATTCGGATGCCCCTGTCTCACCTTCCTATGTCTTTCCGGATGTAGAATAGCGAGGAGGTATTCGACGGATGTCCGATGATGATTGTGGACTCTGTCCTGTAGCTTCGTGACCTCAGCCCCACATTAGGGGAGGATGTTGTGACCCAATGCAGCCTTCGGTGGGCGAAGCACACCGTAGTTCTGTTTATTCAGGGTGTTGACAGAGATGTGCCCCCAAGCTGGTTGTGATGGCGGCGAGTGCGGACCCTTCAGCAAAGCTCCCGTGGAGACAGCCTGGGCGCAAGAACTCCTTCGCTCTAAGTGACGAAGATGGAGAGTTTCCCCTACCGTAGGCTGTCCAGGTTGAGCTATTGGAGTCCTGCCTTTCGCGCCTCATGTATGCTTTGGGTGGCGATGCCTTCCTCTCTGTACACACCTGGCTTTGTTCAACCATCGGCATTGTTCTCTGTGTATATAAGCCGGATGTTACCCCCTGTCGGGAGTTCAGTCGGCGAGATTGTGGGCCCTGACTCAAGAGATTGATGTACGTGCTGTGAACTACTGCTGATATCTGGAGTGCTGGCAGTATGCGATAAAGGCGGACCGTTGTCATCAGTCACGTAAGCAACCAGATCCACCGCACAATCGAGGCCAGTAAGGGCCTGTAAGGAAGTATCACCACAGGAAGTGTGAGTGACAGATAGGCTCCGGAGGAAGTCCGGCAGGAAAGCCTAGGCCGCAGGAGGCGGCGTTGCATCGAGCTCGGTGAGGTAGGTTCCACCGATAGCTGAGACCGCTGGAAATCGGGCACGGTGAAGTGTAACCGAGGCGGAAAGAGCTAGGACATAGCCAAAGGGTTTACAGCAAGGCTGTGACAGGTGTCGTCTGGGCTGCTGCTCTGGGTGTAGCCGGGAACAGAGGCACGGAAACTGTCGTCCTTCCGTCGGAAGCAGCCAGCCTGTACACCGCCATAGCCGTTGCTGGTAGGAGTAGGGGAGGCGTGGGATGAGCTGGTAGATGACCTCGTTGAGGTCCCTGGCGCCCTGGCACTTCAGCTCGGCCACGATCACCGCCACCTCGTCATAGTAGGTGTTGAGTTCGTGGTCCTTGAAGTGGCGCAGGCTGGCCAGCTTCTGGTAGAGGATGGACTTGCAGGCGTCCGCGTCCCCGTACGTCTCCTCCAAGATCCTGTCCGCCTCCACCCAGGCCCCCTGGTCGGCTGAGCTGAGGTGGGCGATTTTGGCGAGGGCGGAGCCTTTGAGGGCGCTGAGCAGGTAGTGGAACTTGGCATTGTCGTTGAGGCTGGGATGGTCCACGACGAGATACTGGAACTCCTCTCTCCAGCGCCTGTACTGGCTCAGGTCCTTCCCGTCGAAGGGTGTGAGGTTGGGCTGGAGTTTGGTGAGTTTGGGGCGGGAGAGGTTCTCGCGGCTGCCGTAGCGGTGCTGAGACCCGATCGTATCGCTGAGTACTTGAATGAGTGGACGGAGCGCATCTGCTAGCTCGTTTGCTGCGGAAGGCGCCGGTGCAGGTGGTGGAGGGTGCCGTGGTCGGTGCGGGGCCTCCTGGCGGGTGGTGCCGAAGCTGGCGAAGCTGCTGTCCAGGCTGGGGAGACCGGCTGCGCGCCGCTCCTCCCGCGCCTCCTCCAGCTCTCGCTCGGCCTGCAGCCGTCGCTGCCTGGCCGCCTCTGCCCTTCCCTCTGCTCGCCCTTCTCCTCCTCCCATTGCCAGTGGCCTGGCTGGCCCTGGCCCCCCTTCTTCTTCTTGCCATGCCGCTTCTGGTTCCTGAGGTTCTGGATGCTGGGGTGGATGGAGTTGTGGCTGGAGTCCGAGCTGTCGCTCTTCCCCCGCCTCTCCGTCCTCCTCCCCACTCTCTTCCTCATCCTCGCTCTCTCCCACCAGCTCGTCCCCTTGCTCTGCCTCCAGCCTGGCCTGAGTGTGGTGAAGGTGGAGAACCGGTTGATAGTTGACGCGGAACCCCTCCTCCTCCTCCCAGATGCCGAGGGCTGTGAGCTGGGTGCGAAGGCTGTGCACGTAGGCGCCGTTGTCGTCTAGGCATGTGTGGCAGGTGATCCTTGGGTGGGCCCGGTGCGCCTCCACCGCCGCGTTGGTGGCCTCCAGGAGGGCGTTCCAGACGTCCACACTGGCGGAGCCCGGGGGCGTGAAGGCGTCGTCGAAGCCGCGGCGACAGACGGTGGTGCCGCAGTTGTGGCAGAGGACCTTGTTGGCACTGTGTCGGCGATCCCGTCGCCAGTTGCCCAGCTCGCACGCCGGGTCGCAGTTGCCGCGGTACTGGTAGGCGCTGCGGGGCTGGACGTTGTCAGCCATCTTCTTCTGGTACTTGAGCTTCAGCCCTTAGGAGGGCCTTTGGGGAAACTTTGTTTCTGAAGCCCTAAGGAGGGCTGTTGAGTACCTACTTCTAGGCACTGGGGGGATGTGGGGGGAGTTTTGGACAGCTTTGCGCGCGGTGACGTCACCAACGCACTGGGCTGGAAACTTCTGGACGGTTGGGTGGAAGAAAGTGGGAGTGCCTTTTGCGAAAGAAAATCGCTAGAGGCTGGGTTGGGAGGTCAAAAGGTGAGGGATGAGGAGAGAGAGGGTGGACTGGTAGGTGCCGAAGCTGCAGGAGATGCTCTGGTAGCCAATGCCGCAGGTGCCGTTGCTGTAGCCGTGAAGCGCATGTACTTGTAGCTGATGAGGGTGTGGAAGGCGCTGAAGATGCTCTGCTGGGCCGTTGCTCAGCTGGAACTCACCAGGCACCCCAAAGGACCCGACAAAAGACTCAAAGCACACACCGCAAGAGAATGGTGATCTAGGCCTGGTGTGGCTCTAGAATCACCACCAACGCTTTCCCAAAGCTGGAGAGTGGATGGAAGGATGAGGGCGAGGTGTAGGAGGCGACTGGAGCCGTTGCTGAAGTTGCCGTCCTTGTGCTTGTCGCCGCTGCCGTTGCAGCCGGTGATGAAGCGGTGCCTGATGCCCTGGTAGGAGTCCACGTGCTAGTCCTCCCGCCGGAAGACCGTGGTTGGCTCCATGTTGGGTTGCGTCGAGGTTCGGTTTGCTTTGGGAGTACGTTTTTCTATATCAACTGAAGCCCGAATCAAGCCAGAGAGAGGAAGGCGGTGGGGGTTGCGCGGGCCTGGCCGTGCGAGACCAGAAAGCCCGCCTAATCAAACTTCATTTCCTACAGAATTGCTTGTATAGACTATAAACATTTGGTTTGAAAACTGATCAGCTTTAGCCAAATCGTTCTTCATGAGCTTCTTTACTTTTTCCGTTAGCATTTTGTCGCTGGTGACAAAAAATCAAGCCTCTCATCAGAAGATCAGAGATACACTTGATGAGCGTAGATAGATATGGAATTTCAGCTCCAAGCTGGGACGCAGGGAGGGATTATCCAGCTGTCAGAAGTTGTGAGGGGCGCATGTGATCCCCTTTTCTCTCATGGCTACCCATGTAGCGGCGTAGTTGCTTCTGCAAGAGCCTTTTACCAGAAAAGAAACTTCCCTCTTTTCCGGAGGCTACTTCTCGCCCAGCCAGCATCTACACCTCAGGAAAGGGGTTGGAAAAGTAGCAGCATACCAGACTGAAGGAGAAGCCCCAGTGCGGCAGTTCCTTCGGCCACTCGCCCAGGCAACAACTGCAGAGCCAAGGGAGGAACAGTGCCGCCAACAGAATCCAGGGCCCCATCCTCCAACCCGCCTTTTCCTTCCACCTATGCTTCCTTATTTTCGCTGCTGTCAGATGCATGCCGTGCTTAATTAATGCCAGTTCCCAAGCGACATTTTGCCTCTCTAATGCAAATTGGATATCCTGCCCGCAGGAGCTCACATGCGTCGCATACCATCCGTCTATCCCATAGCTTGCTTTAGTGCCATTTTCTACTTCCACTACATGCCCAAGGCTTTTTTAATCTTACGTTTATCAAAGGAATTTTGATTAAGGGCAATAAGAAGTGGTATAATGAATGAAAGCGGTAAAATTACTTTCTAATGACGAGAAATGATGGTGGAATAAGAATCGTTAGGCCATATTATTAAGCATATCTTATCTCGATGGCATTTTCAGGCCTTCCAGAGCAGTCGCTGCTTCGGCCTCTGAAAAGCTGGCACATCGGGAGGCTGCCCTTCTGCAAAGGCCACCTCATTTTGTCTTCCTATCTTTTTTACCCTCACTGCCTTTTGGTTGCTCTATCTTTCTTCGTATTTGCTTTACTCCCTAACCTAAAGCCTAACTCCCGAAGCCTATCTCTGATTACCCTGACCCGATTAGATTGAGGGAGGCAACCGATGATCTGCTCGGCTAGAGCTGCTTGATGTTC
The DNA here is from genome assembly GCA_030248095.1 of Ptycholaimellus sp. GST1_10. NCBI lineage: Eukaryota > Metazoa > Nematoda > Chromadorea > Chromadorida > Chromadoridae > Ptycholaimellus > Ptycholaimellus sp. GST1_10. The sequence continues at coordinate 7,365 of JASANA010002758.1, forward strand.
AATGAAGAGCGCTAGCAGTTCTTTTTCCCTGTCCTCGAAGTTTTCGCTGTGTTCTTGGCAGCCTGCAATTTGTCCAATTTGTTTACACTAAAAATCATATATTCTGCTAAAACTCAATTTTTTCGTTTGAGAAAAAAAAACCCAAAACCACCCAAAAAAAAAAAAACCCAAAAAAAAAAAAAAAAAAAAAAAACAAAAAAGCCAAAACCCCCAAAACAAAAAAAAAAAAAAAAACCCCCCAAAAACAAAAAAAAACCCCCCAAAAAAAAAAAAAAAACCAAACAAAAAACCCCCCCCCCCCCCCCCAAACACTCCACACAATGCAAGCAATGGTGTACCGCAAACAGCTAGCATGGCAAGAAGCCATACGCACAACAGGACATTCACTCCTTGCATGGTGAGAAGGCGAGTGAATTTCAACGGTAAATTTCTCTCCGGCTAAGACTGAGACTAAAATAAAGTTGGCGAGAAAGGGCATGGCTCTATCACCTGCACTGCAGGGCTTCCCTTTGAGTCCTTCTCGCTGAGATCATGGCGCAACTGCAGTCTTGCCACAGCTCTTGCGTCAAACAATCGCCTCATCTTTGCTCTTCCTTTTCTCTCATCTTTCTGCTTTTGCCGCTGAAGGGCACCGGCAAAAATATCGAAACCTTTGAATGACATCATTTTCCAAATGAAATTCTGGGGCCATTTCAGAGAAAGCCTTGCATTGCACATAATTGCATGAACTGCCGATTTGGCACTTTAAAGAGGAGTAGAAAAGAGGGGAAGAAATGGTGAGAGTGGGGCATGAAAAGGTGAATCCAGATGGGAGGCCATGACTTTGCGGCAAGCAGGGCAAAGTGGAGGAGCGTTGGGAGAAGGAAGGAAGGAAGGAAGGAAGGCCTTTACGCCCTCCACACTGCTCCAGCTCTCTATTAACCTCCTTTTTTCCCGCCTCCTCCAAAGGAGCAAACCTGTCAACCCCGCTGCCGCTTCAGTTCAACGCCCGCCCCTCTACTCTCTCCCACCACTACTACACTACCCCTCCTATTGATTTATCAGCGCTCCTTTTTTGGCCTTCGCATGACTAGCTCTTTGCAGGAGATGTGGCTGGGCAGAGGATACTTCTGGGCCTGCTGCCTGCTGCTGAGTACACTGCAGCTGGCTAGTGGGGCCCAAAGCGGCTATACGCCTGCCCCGGAGACTTACGGACCGGCTCCCACTCAGGCCCCATACCAACCTGCCCCCGCTCCTGCACCCTCTTACGGCGGCAATAGGTCACTAGGGCACCCTCTTCCATCCATAACTGACATGAGGAGGATTTGCCAGCTACGGCCAGGGCTCCTATGGCGGCGGCTCTTCATCAAACTACAAGAATGAGCGCCTCATCGACGGCACCTCTAACACTGGCTACGGTTCTTCTGGCGGAGGCGGTCTTCAGGAGGTTCTTTGGCTCTCCACTACCACCCTCCACCCGCAAGTAGCCCATCCTGCTCAGGTGGAGCCGGATTCCGTGAACCTGGGCACCCAGCTCACCTACGCCCAGTGGTGCCAGCAGCAGACGGAGCCCTGTCCTTCCGAGGAGGAGTTTGAGGTGAGCCACAACCTCTGCCGCCTTCCTTCAAACCTCCTCTCCGACTGCAGCAGCAGTACGGCAGCCAGTCCAAGCCCGCCTATCCCCCGCCCGCTCCAGCCTATGGACCCGGCCCAGCACCTCCGGCGCCCACATACCCCGCCCCTGTGGAGCCATCCTATCCAGCTTCCGCCCCTGCACCCGCCTACGAGCCTGCCCCTCAGCGTCCCTCTCATTTCACGCCTCACACGCCTGGAAATGCAGCCTCTTTTAAGCGGGCTACGTGAGACGCATCTTCAACGTCAAATCGGCGGATGAGGCGGGGCTGGCGCTGGAGACTCAACGGGAGGCCTCCCCGCTCCCTACAACACCCCAGCTCACACCGCCAACTGGAGCCCCCAGCAGCCCTACACCCTCCTTCTCTCCGCGGCCACTCAGAGGTACGCCGTGCATTTACGCTTCTTCCCCCTTGTTCTCATCTCTATCTCCGGTTCCCTGTCTGACTAACCTCGGCTCTAGGCAAAGGCAAAGCTAGGAGAAGGGGCAAAGGGAAGGGCAAAGGCCGACGAAGACGCCGACGTGGAGGGAAGGGCAAGCGAATGGGCAAGGGAAAGACGCGCCCAAGGACCGCTTCTTCCAGCCTTCACCAGTGACGCGTCTCTGCACTTCTTTCTCCTCTTTTCAACCTATCTTTCTTCTCTTCATCAAAACTTATGCATTCTCTCTTTGCTTTTGTCCACTGCATTCTGCTGCTTCTGTGTTTTCTTTCGGCCTGTCGCATTTCTGCGCTTGACGGCTGGGCCTAGAAAGAGCTTATTTCCTCGTCGATGCCCTCGTCGCTCTTACGCAGAGTGCAAGCATATTTCGCTCTGTGGTATCGTTTTTCAATTGAGGAAGCCAGGGGGAGAGGAGGAAGGATAAGTGGGCTGGGAATTCAAAGGCAAACCGACATTTACTGACGCAAAAGAAAGGGGGAAACAGTAGTTCTCACCAGGATAAAGGAAACGGAAAGGCAACTTGGGACTTGATAGTGAAGTAGAGCTGGCAAAGCTCGTCCCGAGGATTGCCAGTGCAATAGCGCTGCAAATGTCCATACTGAGAGTGTGGAGAGAGGAGGAGCGGAGGCACCTGGACAATGCTAAGCTGCTGGACCTTCTTGGAGTCCATCAGGCCCCTCCCTTCGAACAGGCAGGACACTTGCCACCTGGGACTACAACCCACTCTCCTTTATTCACCACCCATCTTCACCAATTACATCTACTCACCAATGCGCAAAACTTCTTTTCCCTCTCGTCAGCCACCCACCACCACCATCTGGCAGAGCATCAGTTCGCCTGGCCTCTGGATGTTGATTTTCTGCTTAATCGACAGTAAAAGATGAGTTTGAGGAAATGTGTTTGATGAAAAGTTATAATTGTGAGCGAACTAAACGGTTCCCGTTTCTCGGCTTTGGAGCTGGAAAACAGCAGAATCAGTGAAAGCAAGGCCAGCATTTCGAGGAAGCCCAGCAACAACAGGTGTTTAGGTGTTAGGAATAAATGAAAGAGTTCCCACTCCATCTGTCAACTTCAGGTGCTTTGACGAGAAGCAAATTAATTAGTTCAAGCTTCGCGTCTTTTGACTTCCAGTCTTAATCAGTCTCACCACCCAACCTTTTGATCTTGACGCATGACACTGCCCTTTCTTGAATATTGAGTCGTCGAAAGATTTATATTCGACCTGATTTATTCTGTATTTAAAATTCGACCTTCACGAAGCTAAATAAACGGTATCAAACACTTAAAGATATATTGAAAACAGCAATTAATCTTCTCTTTTGTGATTCAAACAAGTCAAGACCGCAAAGTTTGTAGACAGCACTTTATTTGCAACTGTGAATGTGCACTAAGCCATAGACATTCAATATTAATTCCTCCACTTGCATTAGGCTTTAAATTCTTTCTCGCATACATTTCAATCAAAAATAAGACTTTGGCTATTTTTATGAATAAAAATTGGGAAACACCGCTTTTATGAAACCGAAAAAAACCGGAACGTAAGCAGAAAATGGGAGGCATGTAAAAACACTGGCCACAGCATGATTGCCCAATAGTGGCAGGCTTTTTCTGCATTGTCAGCCGGCACGTATCCCAGCACAATCGCAAAACTGACCATCCCCTTCTCTTTCAAAAATAGTGAAAGGCGAAAACATTCAGCCATACAGTCCTTTCATTGCACAGCAAATGCAAGTTCAAAATGGCTAAAATACTTTCACAAGACCTTTCCAATTGAAGTTTTCATTATTCTCAGCTCTGCCATGCACATCAAGATTATTCTTCTGTCCCTGCTCATAATCTGTTCGTTTTCTAACCTATTCTTCTTGACTTGACTCGTATGAAAGTATAATTTCATCCATTGAATTTGAAGGAATATTTCAGTCCGAAGATTCAATGAAAAGTTGATTGAAGCAGATGTAACGACTGGTCAAGTCCTGGTGATATGTTTTGACAACCGAGGACGCGAGTACACGGAAGGCGGGGAACTGATGTTCGAGCAGCGTTACTATCGACGCTGCAGTCCTGGCAGCCTCATTCCATGGCAAGGCTACTGGAAACTCAGCGGCTGTCTATCGGACACCGGGCTGCGCGTTGCTCCTGGTCAATGGTTCACACTCTTTTTTACTCCATCCTTGTCTTGGCAGCCTCATTCCATGGCAAGGCTACTGGAAACTCAGCGGCTGTCTATCGGACACCGGGCTGCGCGTTGCTCCTGGTCAATGGTTCACACTCTTTTTTACTCCATCCTTGTCCTGGCAGCCTCATTCCATGGCAAGGCTACTGGAAACTCAGCGGCTGTCTATCGGACACCGGGCTGCGCGTTGCTCCTGGTCAATGGTTCACACTCTTTTTTACTCCATCCTTGTCCTGGCAGCCTCATTCCATGGCAAGGCTACTGGAAACTCAGCGGCTGTCTATCGGACACCGGGCTGCGCGTTGCTCCTGGTCAATGGTTCACACTCTTTTTTACTCCATCCTTGTCCTGGCAGCCTCATTCCATGGCAAGGCTACTGGAAACTCAGCGGCTGTCTATCGGACACCGGGCTGCGCGTTGCTCCTGGTCAATGGTTCACACTCTTTTTTACTCCATCCTTGTCCTGGCAGCCTCATTCCATGGCAAGGCTACTGGAAACTCAGCGGCTGTCTATCGGACACCGGGCTGCGCGTTGCTCCTGGTCAATGGTTCACACTCTTTTTTACTCCATCCTTGTCCTGGCAGCCTCATTCCATGGCAAGGCTACTGGAAACTCAGCGGCTGTCTATCGGACACCGGGCTGCGCGTTGCTCCTGGTCAATGGTTCACACTCTTTTTTACTCCATCCTTGTCCTGGCAGCCTCATTCCATGGCAAGGCTACTGGAAACTCAGCGGCTGTCTATCGGACACCGGGCTGCGCGTTGCTCCTGGTCAATGGTTCACACTCTTTTTTACTCCATCCTTGTCTTGGCAGCCTCATTCCATGGCAAGGCTACTGGAAACTCAGCGGCTGTCTATCGGACACCGGGCTGCGCGTTGCTCCTGGTCAATGGTTCACACTCTTTTTTACTCCATCCTTGTCCTGGCAGCCTCATTCCATGGCAAGGCTACTGGAAACTCAGCGGCTGTCTATCGGACACCGGGCTGCGCGTTGCTCCTGGTCAATGGTTCACACTCTTTTTTACTCCATCCTTGTCCTGGCAGCCTCATTCCATGGCAAGGCTACTGGAAACTCAGCGGCTGTCTATCGGACACCGGGCTGCGCGTTGCTCCTGGTCAATGGTTCACACTCTTTTTTACTCCATCCTTGTCCTGGCAGCCTCATTCCATGGCAAGGCTACTGGAAACTCAGCGGCTGTCTATCGGACACCGGGCTGCGCGTTGCTCCTGGTCAATGGTTCACACTCTTTTTTACTCCATCCTTGTCCTGGCAGCCTCATTCCATGGCAAGGCTACTGGAAACTCAGCGGCTGTCTATCGGACACCGGGCTGCGCGTTGCTCCTGGTCAATGGTTCACACTCTTTTTTACTCCATCCTTGTCCTGGCAGCCTCATTCCATGGCAAGGCTACTGGAAACTCAGCGGCTGTCTATCGGACACCGGGCTGCGCGTTGCTCCTGGTCAATGGT
>JASANA010002759.1:0-16819 GCA_030248095.1 Ptycholaimellus sp. GST1_10
TCGATGTATATTTATTATGACATTTTATTGCATTTTTACTTTTTTTGTAATTTAATTTTTTATTAATTTTACTCAAGTTTTTATGTTCGGTGTGCCAAAATTGATGACTGATTATGAATGAGCAGTGGAGTTTTTAGGTGGACAATGCCAATGAAATGGACATGTTACAATTTATCACAATCCAAATCAAACTAAATTGCGATTGTGTTACATCTTGTCTATATCTTTTTGATGATCGCAAATTCATAAGCTTCTTATGCTGTAGCATTTTAGTCTTGTATATATCTTGTTCATGTGGAAGGCAGTTTTTTAATTTTCCCACATTAACAAGGCTACGAGTTTGCCACATGAACAAGACTTCAAAAAATGATGATTTACACATTAGAAATATGTAGAGTGACCTGAGCATCAATTTAAAGATGGGGAGGGGATCTTATTAATGCAACACATAAAACTGCGCAGTTTGGCTTCATTGGAAAATAGGCAAAGTGGGTAGAGCACAAACCTCGACAAAATGTCATCCACAAATCTGAATTGATTGGGAAATTTCTCCAGGGAACCTATGACAAAAATAACACCATTAGAAAGCTTAAACAATTTGCCAAAACACGTAATTCTTAGATTTTTGAATTCGGAGTTTTTTTTGAATTTTTGAATGGGAACACTTCAAATTCGGAGATGTCATTTTTTATGCAATTTTTTGCACGTTTTTTCAAAATTTCTAAAATACCAGGGCCAAAACAAAATTTCACGACTTTTCCCATCGAGATCTCAACTAGAGCTTTCGATTGATGTATATATGTCCTAGGTTACGACCAATACCTGAGGAGCTCAAACTCGGGACATGAAAGTCCAAAAAAACTCGATCACCCATTCATAACAAGGGCGCTGTCGCGCCCTAGGATGGGTGCACATGAGTCATAAGGCATAACATAGTTTGTGTTACATGGTTTACGAAAAACAGACGTAATGGGGTACCATTGATCCTTGCCATCATCATTCAGTATTATGCCACGTCTTATATTGATGTCTAGGAATGGCAAGTATCCATTCAGTTCTTGCTCCCATGTTACCTTCAGAGTGCTACATTTTTGGTTGAGGTAGTGAATAAATGCTTCCCATTGGTTGTCCTTGTCTGTGATTACCATAAAGGAATCGAATTATGATGTTATAATCTCTTGCTTCTTGTTTAATGGCTGATTCCCAGTGTTCTAAGTATATGTCAGCAAGTGGCCCGCTATGTGAAGCGCCCATTGGTAAGCCTTTTTTCTGTCTGAAATACTTTTTAATTGCGCCTGTCTCAATGCAACCGTATGTGTTTTCCGTGCAGTGACTGAGAATTTTGCATATTTCTTCAGGCTCTAATGTTGTTTTATCCCTCCAATATCTAGAGTTAATCAGCTTGTTTTGAAGAATATCTATTGCTTCTTTTACAGGGATCCTTGGGTAAAGCTGTTCAAAGTCCAGGCTGATCATTTTGGAGTTCTGTGGGAAGGGTGAATCTTCTTTCATCATGTCAATGAATTCATATCCATTTTTAATTCTGGACACAGGTGGTATCAGGTTGTTTATAATTTGACTAATCTTTTTTGAAACCTCAGCCTTGATTGAGTGGTAACCTGGGAGAACCGGTCTGAACTTTAAATTTGTTTTCCATGTTTCAATGTCGATGTTGTTCTTTGGAGGTTCCTTGAATTTATGTTTTTGGCATTATGTATGCACTACCTGGAAGACCAGCACTTTTCTGGAGATGCATGTATTCCATGTACCTAATGTAGTTGTGCGCTTTAAGTGTTGAGCCTTTTAGCTTTGAGTGCCAAAAATCCAAAATTTTTAGAACAATCTATGGCTTTTACCCCGAGTCAAAATTGTAGAAAAATTTTTCATAATTTTAAAAAATTTAACCAAAAATAGCTTTTAGGTATGATTGATTTTCAGTAAAATCTGCGCCACTTAGTCAAAATTTTTTAGAAAAGTTTTTTAAAATATTTTTTTCATATATTTAAAAATTTAACCTGTTTTTAGCCACGAATTTCAGTCAAACTCGAAAATCTACGCCAGGCCAAATTTTGTTAAAAATTTTTTCATTTAAAAATAGCTTTTAGCCACGAATTTCAGTAGAACCCACTATGCCGGCAAAATTTAACCTGTTTTTAGCCGATTTTCAGTAAAACCCGAAACCTACTAATCAATCAAATTTTTTCAAAAATCAAAATATTTTTACCAAATTTTACCTGGCCTTTAGAGGGAATTTTCAAAATCATGCCTAGGAAAAGGACACTGTGCCTTTAAGAGTTTTCACATTTTCAGCAGCTGCTAATCGGGCTAGGCGTTCTGGCCGCCATTGCTGTCCTTGCCGCAACTACCCTGGCTTTTGAACTTAGATTCAAGTGCATTCGGCAAAAGCTGGCCCAGGTTTAAAACCGAGTCAAAAAGTATCAACTAATTATCTCTAAATTTAAGAGGAAAGCCAATCGAAGCGCCGACTTTACTCTTCCAGGAAATGAGGACTCAGATCGGGAAACTGAAGAGGTTTGCAGCAGCTTTCACTTGCGCAAACTTTTAAACTGGTCAATTTGAAGGCCCATCATGCAGCAAGAGCAAAGCTGCAGGCCAGGACCTGCGAGCGAGTGCAGGCAAAGCAGGAAGCGGACGCTCTGCTGGCTGGTGAAGAGGGGAAGATGGTGGATGTAGAGCTGGGCGAGTCTCAGGCTGGGACCTCATCCACTACTTCTGCAGCACCCCTCCTTTCGCTGTCCACCTCCACCTCCAGCCCTATTCTACGCCCAGCCTCGCCTCAGCCTCGCCCCGCCTCACCTCGCCCTCAGCCGCAAACATCCACTCCGAGCAAGCCCACTTCACTCAAGCGCCGCATGCACAAGCGTATGGCGCCTCAGGCACCCAACCTCCTGGACTCTACGCTTCCGCCCACCCTCCAGCTACCCTCAGCCGGTATGCTGCTGCTCTCATAGCAGCGCTAGAAAGAAGAGGAGGGAGATTGCAGTATCTTGCGAGAGCCTCCCGAAAGAGGTGGATGAAGCGGAGGCAGACCGATCGGTGGAGCTGCGATCATCGATCCCGCTGGACTCTGGCGTCGGCACATCCGCAGCCTACTCCCCGCCCTTCCTCCGTTCACCCCCTTTCCCTGCCCTCTTCACTTTCCAACCAACCCTCCTTTCAGGCGCCCCTCCAGCCCTCACTGGGCCTCAGAATATGACCCTGGGGGATGCAGCTGCCGTCGTCGCAATTCATTATCCTCCCACAAATCCCTTCTCGGCATGGTGGAACCGCTCCTTCTCCAAGGCTTGAGTTTTTGAGGAAGAGTTAGCTTAGGTTTTGTGATTTAGCTTGGGCTTTTGTGGCTGGCTTGAGGGTGATATAGTGGCTGGCTCTTTTGTGGCGTCATTTGGCGCTTTGATGTGGCAGAGGCAGTTGAGAATGAAAATTGAGCAAGAAAAGCGGTAGGGAATGAATTCATGAAAATTGCAGCAGCAAGATTGACAATGAAAAAAAAATGAACTCATGAAAATTGGCAATAAAAGCAGCTGAGATGAGATCATATGAGAATGAAAACTGAGAATGAAATTTGAGCAAGAAAAAATCACAAGAAAACTGAAATCAAGAAAAATTTACAAGAATTCCTGGCTGTAGTTGTGGGGAGAGAGGGGGGCGGAGGAGATGGGGCTGTAGAGGTCGGCGGCGGGGATGCCAAGGACGGGCGAGGGCTGGAGGGAGGAGGGGCTGTACACGGGGGAGGTGGGGGCGGGATGGCGCTGCTGCGGCTGATCGTGCGCTGGGGCCTGCAATACACCACACGTTTAGGCTGAGCTTATTAGGCGCCAATTTTGGACCCCATTGTGTCGGAGATGACTACACTGACAACAAGGGCCACAGGGGTAGCAGGCCTCGCAATGCCAGCCACAGTTTCGGCACACTTTCTGCAATCCCTCCCCTCTGCCTCTATCTTTTGCTGCTTCTGTGAAAAGCGCATACCATGCCTACCCAATCGGTGTGAATCACTGGGCAGGAAGCGCTCAGATCTAAATCGAAGCTGCTGGCCTGGCGCTGAAAATCAAACGAACCGGTGAGGTGGGGGCTGGACTGGAGGAGGGGGAGAAGCCGACGGAAGTGTCGATGGTGATGTCGGCGGCGGGGGTGGTGAAGGTCGGGGTCTCGACGCCGAAGCGCTGGGCCATCATGGCGCAGGTGTCGTGGGCCTGGCGGAGTGCCTTGATGATGCGGTCGTTGGACTCATTCATACAGTCCTTCATCCGCTTATCACACTCCTTCCGGGCGATCTATAAGCCAGAAGGGGCGATGAATGAGGAGAGGAGAGGGTGTGAAGAAAAGGCTGACCTCCACATCGGTGGCGTCCATGGAGGTGCGCTGGTAGAGGGAGAGGCGGGACTCGAGGGCGGCGATGCGGGCCTTGGACTCGGCCAGCAGCTTCTCGTTGCGCTCGGCCTCCATCGTCAGGGCGGCGCACTCGGCGACCTTCAGCTCCAACTGGACCTGTGAAGGGGAGGTTGATGGGTGCTGGGATGGATGGAAGAAAGAGAAATGCAGGGAACCTGCGAGTCAGTGAAGTTGTTCTGGTTGTGGTCCGCGGTGATCCGGAGCTCCGCCTGGGCCTTCTCCGCCTCTGCCTGGCCCGCCCGCGCCTTGTCCAGCTCCGCCTTCCACTTGCCCGCCGCCCCGTTCAGTCGCTTGAGCTCCGAGCCTTGCTGCCGGATCTGAAGACGGCGACGTCCCAGGCGGCGGCGAAGGCGGACCTCTGTCCGCTCCATGCGGTCTAGGTCCTCGGAGAGGGAGTCGGTGTGGCGGCCGAATTTGGTGACGATGAGGCGGAGGAGGTAGATGGAGAAGACCATGGCGGTGTAGGTGCTGGAGGTGGAGATGAAGGTGAAGGGGAAGGGCGAGTCCGGCGGGGATGAGGAGAGGAGGGAAGGCGAAGGAGGAAGGGAGCTGGTGGAGGAGAAAGTGGAAGGTGGCGTGAAGGGGAGTGTGACGAGTTGGCTGGCGCAGAGGAGTTGCGAAGAGGGAGCTGGAGCGAAGTGAGTTGGAAAGTGAGAGCCAGAGGGGCTTTTTATCCTGCCCTCCAGCCCCAGCCCCGCCCCCCAACTGCAGCTGACGGCGCCATGTTCCCAAGGCTGGAGAAAGTAGAACACGGACTCCACCTGACAAGTAAGCGGCAAAGGCCCTTGATTTAGAGGCCATTTGCAACAACACCCTACCCAGGCTGCCCCACTAATGTCCATGGCAACTTATCATGCGCGCGCCTGCCTTTGATTTAGAGCCTCCCTCACTCCCACACCTGTCCCAAGAGAGAGAAGCGCCTGGCCCTGAACGGAGTCCCTTGGCTGCTGCTGGTTTGAATGTGCCGATGTTTGAATGTGCCGCTTGTTTGTGTTTGAGTTGGCAAAGGCGGTAATTTATTGACAAAGAAGGTGGTTAGTAGTGAGAGTCAATGTGGGGCATAGCAGCTGAGAGTCTAGACAATAAAAAGATGAGGCCAAGAAGGACTGAATGAAGTTTTAAATAGAATCGCAACTGTATAAATTTACAAAAAAGTATGCATAAATTTGCAAAAAAAGGAGGCCAGTTTTACAAGGAAAGTTTCAAAAAGAGGCAGTGGGTAAATGGGTTAGTAGGATGAGGAGGGGGCGCTAGCCGGCGGCCTGCTGCGCGCCGCTGGGGCCTCCACCGCCGCCGTAGCCTCCACCGCCCCCGCCCTGGGGGCCCTTGCCCTGCAGCGTGGGAGTGGTGAGGCATGGGAGGGAGGAGGGAGAGAGGGAAGGGAACCTTGTGGATGTTGATGTGGGCGTTGTAGAGGCGCCGCTTGCGCGCCTGCACGAGGCGCCCTGCCCGGCAGCCTCGGCGGCGGCGCTGCGGACGGCCTGGGGCGGCGCCGCCCGGCCCCCCGCCGGGCTGGCTGCCACCCCCTCCCCCACCGGCCTGGCCGGCCAGCTGGGCCACCTAGAATAGGGTTATGATGGGGTGAGGGAGGGGAGTGGTGATTGAAAGGGGTATGGGGAGAGGGAAAGGAAGGATGGAACCTTGGCCTGCAGGCTCTGCAGTTGGTGCTGGGCCTTGTCGTGTTTCGCCAGCCAGTAGTTTGCGCGGCGATCCTGGAACTGAAGAAGGGGGGAGTGATAAAGGGAGAGGAGGAGAGAGAGAGAGAGGAGGAACCTTGACGTCGTTCTTGGCGGCGGCGAGCTCCTGGAGGAGACTCCCTTTCTGCCCGGCTTGATAGTCGCGCTGGTTCTGGGCGCGCTCCATGTGGCGCTTGAAGTTCTGAAAGAAGAGGAGTGGAGAGGAAAGGGTGAAAGAGAGGAGAGGTAACGTCGGCGAGCCGCTTGTAGGCGGCCGCTTGGTTGGTGTGGGACGGGTGGGACATCTTCAGCTCTTCTCCGCTGCTAAACTTCCCTGCTACTCTGCAATAGAAGGATGGTGGGAGGATGGTGGGAGGGAGGTGGAAAGGAGGGAGAGAGAGAGGCGGCTGAGGGCGGAATGAACTGCCAGTGGAGAGATAGGCGGCTACACCCCTCCCTGCCCTCCCAAAAAATGCCCAACAGTGGCCGATTTCGCTGAACGGTCCTGGGGGTAATGAAAAGGGCATGTGTGGGGAAGACTTGGGGCTGTGTTGAAGGCTGCCGTGGGTCTAGCGGGCCAAAACTATGCAAAACATAGGGGTGGGTAGGCCTGCGGCATGGAGCAACTTGGAATGCTAAACTGGGCAGAGGCAGGAAGTAGTCCGGCTGGCAGCTCTTTGTCTGGAGGAGGCGATCCTGACAGTCATCTGAAAAGTTCACACACCAAAAAGTTTTTTGAAATGCTGCAATAAAATGCGCAAGTTCAATTCGTTTCTTTAACCGCTAACAAATTGAAATCAACAAAATGAAAACTGCACTGCTTTTTCTTTTCTTTTCTGTTTTTTGAAAGCTGCATGAAATTGCGCTGAAAAGATTTCACTGGGCCTTTCGAAGATTTACGAATGGACAAGTTTAGGGGGGCTGTATATTACGCCTGCCATCCCCTCCTTGCCTGCCCTATTCCCTAGAGACTCCTTTCACTCCCCCCTTTAACACTGTCGTCGTATTTGGCCCATACATTGTGTCATGGCGTAGAAGGCTTTGCAAATGTTGGCAGCTAGAGCATAGTCGTGCTGTCAGAGGCGCAGCTGGACCAGCCCCAGGTTGGTCAGCAGGCTCGGGCCCTGGTCCACAAAGTCGTTCAGGCTGCATAGCAGGTTCCCACACCGACTGTTGTTGTCCACAACTGGCCGCACCTTTGGACCATGTGCTGGAAAGTGAGACAAGTGACCGCCTCCAGGTCCATAGACTGGGACAATGAAGCCGGCGGCTGCCTGGGCCTCGAATTTGCCATAGTACTTGCCCCGCTCCTCCGCCATCAGTTGCTGATGAGTCCCCCAGGCATGCTGCAAAGCTTGCTGGAAGTTGCTGGCCAGACTAGGTGCCATCTCCTTGAGCGGGAGTGGGATGTTGAAGGCCCCGGTCTCATTGCAGAAGATTTGCGCTTGGAGCTGGGCGGTCCGCTCATCAGTGGTGGTTGCCCAGGAGTCCGCGCCCTCCGCCAGGCCCAGGGCCTCCAGGCTGGACTGCCCCTTGAGAAGCTGCTCAAATGACACTGGAGCCGCCATCGCCCTGCAGGCCACCTGGCAAGTTGACTGGTGTATGAAGCTTGAGTCAACCACCATCCAGTCGCCTGGCTGGAGAGAGCCTCGGAGGATGGTGCCGAAGGGCGTGTGGTAGGCGGAGAGGGTTCCGGAGAGCTGTGCGCTCGAGCAGCCTGCCCCCAGCACCATCTCGTACATGTTCAGGCCCAGGATCACGTCCACCATCCAGGACTGGACCTTTGCAGGCGGCAGGTTCATGATGGCCTCCTCCAGGACCCCAGCTTGCTCCAGCAGCTCTGCCTGCAGACGGAAGCCTCCCAGCAGCAGCTCGGGGCAAAGAACCACGGCCTGATAGGCCTTGAGGCGAAGGCGGGCGCCGTTGGAGGCCAGGACGTCAATGATGACAGGGTAGGACTTGATCCTCTGCTTGCTAGTGGACCCCGCGAAGCCCACTTCGATCACCTCCGGGGGCAGATGCCTGAGGCCCAGGGCTCGGGCCAGGTCCTCCCACACCCAGCTGCAACTCACTCTAGAGTCCAGCAGAAGGAAGGCGTTTTGTCCCTGCCCCGAGTCCCGCTGGCACACTGCAGCAGAAAAGGTTGCTAGAAGAGAGGCAGGAGTGCCCTTGTTGGCGGCGTTGAGCGCGGTCTGGTTGTAGCTGGTGAGGGTGTGCAGGCCCTGGTTGCTGGAAGAGGGAGTCCTTGGTGAGGAGTCCTCGTGGAGCGTTATGTGATGGTGGCCCATGCAGCCATCCACCTGACAGCCTCTCCTGGCCGCCTCACAGGTGGCCGCACTGCCTGGTTGGGCGCCAAGGCAGAAGTAGCAGAGCTTGAGGGAGGTTGCGTTGGCTCGCCACTTGGCCGGGGTTGTGAAGACATTGCAGTCCTGGGGCCAGTGAGTGGTACTGCTGCAAAAGGCGCATGGAGGCTTGCTCTAGTGGCTGTCCTGGTTACCACTGGTGTTGCCCCACCAGCCGCCACCTCCCTGGCGCCCATTGCGACCAGGGCGATGCGGCTGGCCTTGCCTTGGCCCTGTCTGCCTGAGGAGTGCTGTGCCGTGTGCTCCCGGTTCCTCCTCCAATCCACAGATCGCCCCCCACAGCAGCTTCAGCTCCGCGGATAGGACCTTCAACATATCTTTTACCCCTGGCACTGCCGCCTTTCCCGCGCGCAGGTGCTGCTGCTGCAGGCTGCGGACGAAGGCGGGTGGCAGGAGCGTAGCTGTGGGTGTCCAAGGCCACGTCGTCAATGCCGAGCTCTCGAGGCAGGTGACGATGAGGCGGAGGCTGTCGCTGTAGGTCTCCAGACCCTCCAGGTTGTTGCTGAGCACCGGCGGCAGCAGCGCCAGCTCCCTGAACAGCTGACCCTTGACGATGTCGGAGCAATCGTAGTTGTCGTCGAGGATGGCAATGGTGTCCTTGAAGGCACTGTTGCCATGGCAATCGATTGGCTCCACCTTGGCCAGCACCTGCCCATCCAGGTTGTGGACGAGGTAGGCAAACTTGTCTGGCCCTGGCAGCTGCACATTGCCCTCCAGGCGGTGCCGGATCCAGTTGTGGAACTGGGCATAGGCTCCCGGGTTGCTGCCATCGAAAACTGGAAACTCGTGTTTGAGCTTTGGAAGAGAGGTTGGTAGCTGGGCTGGATTTGGCTGCTGTAGGAGACCGGGACCCCCATTCCCCGACTGGATTGCCATGGTCTGGGTAGCCGCTGCGGCCTGGGCAGCCTGCAGGGCCTGGGCGGCCTGGGCAGCCTGGGCGGACACCGCGGCCTGCACTGCCTGGGCGGCCAGCTGGTCCACCAGGCGCTGCTCGTGCACTGCTGCCTCCTCCCGGAAGCGCCTTGCCTCCTCCACATGAGCCTGCATCTGCTTTTGCATTATGGCCACGAGCTGAGCCAGCCCGTCCTCGAGGCCGCAGGCAGCAGCTCCCGGTCCTGGACTGGCTTGGTTGGCCATGATGTCGGCGCGGGAGACGTAGGTGTAGTCGGCGGGGCTGTCGTCATCAGGCTCCATGAGCTGGGGGTCCAGCATCTGGATGACGAGTGGCCGGGGCTCCTCGCGGCCTTGGGCATTGTTGCAGTTGGGGCAGTTGGCAGTGAAGTTGGTAGGCTTGGACCCGGAGTCGGAGGCAATGAAGAGCTGCTGCCAGAGAGTGACCGGAGCTGAGCCAGGTGGGCGGAATGACACGTCCAGACCCACCAGGCACCAGGTCTTCTCACAGGTCCCGCACACCACCCACTGATTCGAGTGGGAGCCCTCCGCCAGCTCACCAGGGCAGGCTGTGCAGCACTTAGCCCAGCTTGCCAGGAGCTGGACAGGCAGTTGGTGGACCATGGCTGCAGTCTGATGCAATCGGATGAAAGGTAGGACAAAGGAGTGGCCCAGGGAGGCAACGGAGTCCTTGGCATGCTTGACGCAGCCACCCTTGACGTCGAACCTCTAGCTTAAGCTTTTCAGCCCCTAGACGGCCATCCAACAATCTCGGTATTGCTCCATGTTTTCCAATCGATGTTTTACCTTTTCTGATGCAAGACTGGTCAAATAGTATGTACGCAATCATTTGCGCAGAACACCACTTTCAATTTCATAGAAAATGAATAAGCTCCAGCTGGTTCTGATGTGTAAATGAACGAGCCTCTTCTGCTTTTAAACGAAAATGAATGAGTTACTTCTTCATCTAATTTTGCCTAGCAGAATCAACTAAATGGATGAGCTTCCTCCAGAAGCGGCAGCATAGCTGCTTCCGGAAGCAGCAGCATAGCCGCTTCAGATTTAAAATGAAAATGAACTGCTCTCTGGTAGGAATTTTTTCAAACAAACGCTTGCAACCCCGTTTGCTAGCAAATGAAGGACTAGAAAACAAGCAATTAAGAAGCAATTCTGAAGAACACAATCTTTCTGCTCATTTTTCATCCAGATCCTAATGTAAAAACAGCCGTGAAATGAGCGCATTTAAAGTCGCCTGAGAACAAAAGGAAGAGAGGGAAGAAGGACCATTTAATGCGCAGAATGAGCTCTGGCCTTTTTGTGCATGCTTTGCGTAGCAAGAACATTCTCCCTTCAATGCCACTTTACAACCCTGCAGTCGTAGACACAATCCATATGCTTGCCGCCGACTGTTTTCCTACTAGAAGGGGTCACGGGCAGGTGCCCATAGACTTCCCATTGCTCCTTGCTGCTTCACCTTGCTGTCTCTGTAAAGTACTAGACTTTCATTATTGAGTCCATGAGCAGGATTGGGTTCAGAAAGTAAGGAGGAAATGCTGAGAAGAACCTTTGTTAAGGTAAGAGACGGTGTCCAGTTTCCTTCTCCATGTCTTAAGGTTGTTAAGCATATATGCCCAGTGCTTTTACAAATGATAGGGTGCCATACTGGTGTAACAAATGCAATCTTTGGAGGAGCAAAGGGATAATCTGGCGGGAAGGTTATTTTGAGATGAAACACACCTTTTTCATAAGGACTCCCAGATGGCCCTCGGATTAACCCATTCCATTCAAACATATTCCCATTCACTGGTTCAGCTCTGCACCAATCGTTGTTCTCTTTCTGCATGGTCGCCAGCTCTTTTTGCAAACGTTTCACAGCTGATGAAGTAGTTAAGCTCATATCCATGGCCATCCTAAGTATGCTTTATGAGGTTTCATAAGGACTTATCGAACTAAACACGAAATAATAACGTAATGGCATGACAAATACCAAAGTCATAAAAATAACCTCCATGTGAGTCTTCAATTATGTATTCCAGTATAGGCTAAAGTAATTGCAATAGTGAATATTTAAAAATCGAACATCCATGAATCAGAAAAAGGTTTAATTTTCATATAGACGCAATGCAATTGGGAACGTTATGAGGAGTGTTCGTGGTCGATATGCTGCGAATCATTATCATGATTGCAAAAGCTTTGACTCTGCTCAATTTATGATCCTCCAATGCCGTGCGATTAAGCTTGGAAACTATTAGTCGAGTCTTCTTCATCCTTTTCATTACCAGCATTTCAAAGTAAGCAGATGGCACTCAGCTATAACAAAAGCTTCAACACAGTCTGACATCACTAGCGAAACTACTTGCGATTACGAACAAATAAAACTCTCAGTTCATTTTCATAGAAAGAATCTCTCTCCATATAAAATGATCCACAATTTAAACAAAATAAACAATTTTATAAGTTTTGTTGTTGTTTCAGATTCAACAATAGTTTTTAAAAATTAATTCAACAATTTTAATAACAATAAATCTTGTCTTTTTAAAAAAACAACAACACAATAAAATTTTTAAACAAGTATATGGCGCAAAACGCAATGGGTGACCGCGGAGCTAAACACGTCACAAAACATGAGTTTAAACCCCACAAAACATAATCATTCAGGACTAAAATGTTGTCCAAATCCGTTGATAATTCGCAATTTCTCAGCATAGCCCATTTTTAACCCTTTCAATCCAAAAAAGTAATGTTTCAAATGCTCCGTGACCAGTTCCACCCCTCCAGATCTTTTTAAAATTTTATTAGCTTTCTGGAAAAAACAATTGTCCAAATCCGTTAAGAATTCGCCATTTCTCAACATACCCCGCTTTTAAACCTTTCTACCCAAAAAAGTAATTTTGCATTTTTGCCCAAAACCTAAAATGTTGATGTTTCAAAGTACCAAAATTCATAAATCGCTGGTTGAAATTGTGCATGAAGGTCTACCTGGGTGGTATCTCCCGGGCATTTTTCGTGCTTGGCATACTTTTGCGTGTTTCACCCAAAACCTAACATTTTGATGTTTCAAAGTACCAAAATTCATAAATCGCTGGTTTTTCAGTGACATTGGCTGAACGTTTGCATGAAGGTCCGCCTGGGTGTATCTCCAGGTCGTTTTGGTGATTGATGTAATTTTGCGTTTTTTGCCCAAAACCTAAAATTTTGATGTTTCAAAGAACCAAAATTCATTTTCATTGTTTCATAATGATATTAACTGAATTTTTGCATGAAAGTCCGTCTGAAATTGGTGGTTTGGGACCTTTATTGGGTTTTGCAAAATGTTAGCTTTTTTCACAAAAACTTAGTATTTTCATGTTTTTCAAACAGAACTCATAACTCTGTTTTTAAACAAAATCGGCTGAAATTTTGCATGAAGGTCCGCCTAGCTGGAGGCTTTGGACCATTATTTAAGCTTTGATATATGAGGTTTTCCCTGAAAACATAAAAGTTTGATGTTTCAAAAATTGAACAAGTATATGGCGCAAAGCGCAATAGGTAACGCGGAGCACATCATTTATATGATATTTATATTGGATACTTATATATGATACTATATGATTTATATGTAACTCAAAAATCAAGTCCGTGGTTTCTCAACCAATTTCAAAAGTAAGCACAGATTTAGAATCGACATATAAGGCTAGTGAACAAAAAATACAACTCTTCTGTGCAATTCTCAAGACTTCAGGTACTACAGTGCAAAAACCGCATATTGCAATTTTCCAACTTTCTACCCAGAAAAGTAATGTTTTAAATGCTTCGGGACCAGTTCCACCCCTCCAGATATTCTTAAAATTTAATTACCTATATGCAAAAAAAAAGTGTGTCCAAATCCATTGAGAATTCGATATTTCTAAACATACCCCATTTTTTAAAATTTCTACCCAAAAAAAGTTATGTTTCTTATGCTCCGGGACCAGTTCCACCCCTCCAGATCTTCCTAAAATGTTATTACCTTTAAGCAAAAAAAAGTTTGTCCAAATCCGTTGAGAATTCGCCATTTCTAACATACCCCATTTTTCAAACTTTCTACCCAAAAAATTAATGTTTTTAATGCTCCGGGATCAAGTTCCACCCCTCCAGATCTTCCTAAAATGTTATTACCTTTCAGCAAAAAAAAAGTTTGTCCTAATCCGTTGAGAATCCGCCATTTCTCAACATACCCCATTTTTCAAAAGTTCTACCCAAAAAAGTAATGTTTCAAATGTCTCCGGGATCAGTTCCACCCCTCCAGATCTTCTTAAAATATTATTACCTTTCAGGGAAAAAAATTTTGTCAAAATCCGTTGAGAATTGAGCATTTTACAGCATACCCCATTTTTCAACCTTTCTACCCAAAAAAGTAATGTTTCAAATGCTCGGGGACCGCTTCTACCAGCGATATCTTACTAAAACATTATTACCTTTAGGAAAAAAAAAGTTTGTCCAAATCCGTTGAGAATTCGCCCGTGTACAGCATTTCCAGACATATATATATATTAGGACAAAAGTTTAGTAACCTCTATAGACCGCAGGAGCGGCCCTTCGGGCCGCTCCGCGGTCAAAAATTGATTAATCCTTGGTTCATCAACCCAATTGGCTAAAATATGCTCATGTAGCTTAACAATATTGCTTGGATAGAGGCTGCGCATCTTTGGCGACAGCCGAGAATACCTTGTTGTTATAGCATTTAGTTGATAAAATATGTTTAAAGCCATTTTAAGCAGTTTTATCTGATTTGTATTGGAGTTTTTGACGAATTTATCAGGTTGTCTTAATATCAACGTAGTATGATTGTATAATGCGACTGACACAAGCTATGGTCACTTGATGTCATATGTAATCGTGACATTATAATGATAACATATGCTTAATTGTATATGCGCAAGTGCATTGTGTTGTTCGTTTTTGACCCTGATCCGTTTTCGTGTGCTCTGAGTCTCCATCAAATGCATCAGTCCATCAACAAATACAAAATGTATTCCGTTTTCAAAGCAAACCGAGCACTATTTGAGCATACCGAGCAAACCGAGCACCGAGTACTATGCGAGCACTATTTGAAATCATTCTATAAATCACCACCCCACGATATCTGATTTCAGAAGTATGTTCCCAGTCAAATCGGGCCCTTGCTGGAGATTGCAACAACTGCCTATACCAATTATATTTATTATTTATTATTATTACTATTTTTATGTTTACTAAGCATGTTACAATAGAACGGGCACTATATAATAGTGAACATAAATAAATGGTTGAACAAAATGCATATGATAAACTAGAATTAAAGCTTAGGCAAAGGTTTTCTTAAAGTCAAATACATTATTATTAGAAGCTTGAATGGTACCCTTCATAGCCTTTGTACATTCTGATCCAGAATCTAGTGTTAGTTGGTGCTGCAGTTTTAAGAAATTGCATATAAGATTCATGTGTTCCATATGATCTTCCTTGGTATTGTCTAAATACATTTGCACATCATTCATTGCCGCAGCATGGAGATCGACTGCAATTTTAGCCATTGCTAATTTTGTGGTATCTGAAGGAGTTTGGCAGGCAGTCCAGCTCAGTGCATCCATTTCAAGCCGTCTTTTTTCCATTATTATCTTAGCTTTACAAAAATGTGCATCCTTTCTGTCTAGCCAACATTGAAAAGGAAGTGCATAAGTTATGTCTACATTTCTACCATACGATTATGATACTAGTCTTGAGAGGCACATGAGGGTATTGGCATAGTTTTGGAAAACTGGAAGGGATACTGCTAGAGTTGAAGCTGCTTCGCTAATTTTATCAGTGAAATAGACCGGTTTTCCTTTTCCAAAATCTGCGGACCAATATATTGCAGCGTGTTCACGGGCTATCTTCAGGCATCTTTCGGCTCCAGCTCCTGTGTTCTCCATGACTAAAATTTCTTCTTTCCATTTGTCACCATATGTAGATGCTGCTCGTATTTTCAATCTTTCTCCAAGTTTTTGTTTGTAACATGACCATTGCAATCCCATTTTATTATCCAATTTGTTTGGTTTCTGAACAACTTGGTTTTTTTAAAACTATGTTTAAACTAAGCTTGATGGAGTTATTTGGCCGCGAAGCGGGCCCGCGGTCATTACAAGTCATGCAACAATTTTCCATATATATACATACACTATATATCTATCTAAAATGGCCACGTACCAGCGAATTCTCAACCAAATTGGCTATACATTTTTTTCCTGAAAGGTAGGGTGGAAGTGGCAGGATGGAAGTTGTTTTTGAAACATGTAAAAAATTCTGATAGTAACGTTTTTAAAGATTTAATTTTTGTGTGTGACAACTTCGAAAATGATGTCAAGAAATTTCTAGTTGCTCAATTCCTAGATCTCAGGAACTACTCACCGGATTTGCAAAATTTGAAATCTTTTACTCGAAATATGCTTATCTTGGTGACTCAACTGGTTAATCTGGTAATGAATTAGTAGAAACATTAATTTTTTGCGTAGGAAGTTTTGTTTCCTGGAAATTTACCTTTTGTTCTGTACTGGCTAAATTGTTAAGATTAGAACATAAGACTTGCGTTAAATAACGATTCCAAATCTGTGGTTACTTTTACAAGACATGTGACTAACACACGCTGTGACAAGAGATCCATCAACACACCATCAGGGAAGCAGTCATGTCCAAACTGAAAAAGAAGAGAAAATGGAGGCATCCGGCAAGTGTGAATAATCTGGGGAGGTGGTTTTCTCATCCAGCGCAGCTCTGTCTGCCCGAAGTTGCGAAGTTCCAAAGAAATGTCTCCCCAGATTCTTCAAGTTTGCAGAGAACAGCGGCAGCTGTGAAGATGAAATAGACATGGGACTCTCATTTAGTTGCCCGATTAACCAGAAGGGGTAAACAGGTAAACCCATGGGTAAACACAATGCCAGAAAAGGAAAATACATCTCATAACTTGCCCAAATGACAAGCATTCTGCTTGGGACTACAAGCAAATCACCAGTACATTTCATGCAATGGGAGTTGCTGGATAAAAGCGCCGATTCCATTTTACTCTTCTGTCTTTTTTGTTTTTAAACAGAAGTAAAATGTGTTTAAACGGATTTGTTCAGAAAGAAGGTAGCAGGCTCCCAGACAGCCCCCAGAGTGTACCCATCCAGCCCATAGAAGTCAGCTTTTAGTTTGCCATGATTACTGGTGAGGGCTTTTGCCATGAACATCCACAAAAGCCAGGGTCAGCCATATTCTGTCTGTCCTTGGAACAAATGGCATGAAAAGGGCATCTCTTGAGGAAGACATCGATGCTGGTATACAGCTGGGCCTGGGAGACCTCAACACTCAACTTCAAGATCTTCTCCTTCCCAAGTCCTTCCTTGCTGCTGCAAGCCAGAGGAGGTGGAATCCTGAGCCACCACAAGGATAACAGTTTGTTTTCTATGTTGAATTTTCTTTAGCATGTATTTTTCCAAGTTTCAGCTTCAACCCATCACC
>JASANA010002760.1:0-35677 GCA_030248095.1 Ptycholaimellus sp. GST1_10
TAAGAAGATAAAGGGTGATAGAAGAGGTGGAGAAGGAGAAGGGGAGAGGAATAAGAAGAGAACCGCCGCGGATGGATCCGCCGGGATTGTACTGATCCCCGTCCAGGGTGTAGGAGCGTAGGTGGAGCTCGAAGCAGACGCGGGTGGCGATATCGTTGGTGGAGCAGATGACCTTCTGCCCAAGCACCATGGCCACCGCATCCTTGTACGCCCCATCGAAGCCCACCAGCTCCATCGCGTCCCACACCTCTCCGCCCATCTTCGCCGCCTCCAACTCATTTCACCCTTCCAATCAAGAATTGAGCTGAATGGACTAGGAGCAATCACCATGGCTTTAGCCTCGGCGAGTTTCTTGGGCGGCAGGAAGGGTGGCATAGACATCGGTGAGGGGCAGGAAGGTGACACGGCCAAAGTCTCGCGGCCACACGTTCAGCACGCGACGAGCCACTTCGCTGTCCCTCGTCACCACGTGGTACAGCTGCAAGCCCCCTTTTTACCCCTCCTCATCCCCCCGTTGCTAGGCCGAGAGGGCTCCAATTTCCATTAGTCTTCTTTAGCAGCCCGACTTTCATTGTCTTATCCTTCTCTCCTCCTATCCCTTGCTTTTCTTCTGGCATGTTGTTTTCGGAAGGAGTATTGGTGGGTGATTAGGCTGCGCCTGTTGCAGGGTGGAGGAGCTAATTGGCCCTCACTCAATCCTGTCGCCATAGGCGCCCAGCCACCCCCTGATTCCAGCCAACGCTCATGCCCCAGCGCCCTTTCGCTTCTCCATGGCGATTAATTGTCCACTCCTTCCAGCAGACACCTTCACTGCCTCCCCTCCCCTCCCCTCCACTCCCCCTCCCTCCCCTTCCATCTCTCTCTGCACCACCGCTCCCGCCGCCTTTGACAAATGAAATAGCCGCTGATATCACCCACTTGCGGCCTCATACTCTTGCCTGCCCCTCCCCCCAGCCCCCTTTCCCACCCACTCCCCTACCTTCTTCTCTTATCCCTCCGACTCCCTCCACCTCCCCCCCCCCTCCCCCCAGCCTACATGCACAAACGAGGCCCATATCTTCCGACAAGAAGTGGCCAATTTATGAGCACTCCGCCCACTTCTCACTTGCGTCGCAAGAGCGCCGCTGGAATGCGCGCGTGCGGAGGGAGGGAGGGGCTTTCAGTGAAAGGCCCACTGCTCCATTCACTCCGCTTCCTTCCGCTCTTTCCTGCGGGTGGGCTGCTGTGTAGGGGGGGGGATGAAGGAGGGAGAAGAAGGGGGTGTTGGTGGGGTGCACTAGAAATGGGAGGGTAGGGAAGATGAAGTCTTGAAGGACGTCTGCTGAGGGGGGCGGAAGCGGTGCGGCTAGAATGTCTCGTCCTCTCAAGCTTGCCAGGCACGTTCTGCACGCCGCACTCAGCATCCGCGAGAACATAAAGCCAAAGGAGGTGGGGGGGAGGTGGGAGAGTGGAGAGGGGTATTTCTCCGACCTCCCCTAGTCAGCCCCCCAGATTTCCCAAGGCGCCACAGCCTTCTCCTTCCCTCAAACAACCCCGCCGCTCCCATCCTTCCGCTTCCCGGACCTTTCTGGCCTCATTGCCTATGCCTCCTCTCTCACAGGCCTACACACCCTCCTAAGTCACTTATGCAGCTGGCTGCCTTATGCATCTCTTTTGGGGAGGCTAGGGTGTCTGGGGAAAGTAGAAGGGGAGGGGTAGGGGAGGATGAGGGGAGGGGCAATGGAGGAAAAGAGGAGGATGTGTGGGTGGTCTCTGCTGCTGCGACAAGGGCGTGTCGCTAGGGCTAGAGGTGATATAAGGCCGCCAGTGCGGGCTTGAGAGGGCCGTGAGTGGAGGCGGCCTGAAGGATGGCTATTGATGCGCTCTTGGCCTCTGCCATGAGAAGGGGACGGGAGGGACGGGGGGCAGGGGCTGAGGGCCGCTCAGAGTCTGGGAGGAGAAGGAGGAGGGGGTGGCGCCTATATCTTCCCCCATAGGGCTCCTTTTTCTCCGTCTTCTGTCCCCTCCCCCTCTTCCCCCCTTTTCAGTGTGTGTGTCCTCATTCTCTTCCTCTGCCAGGATTCCGGTCAGGGCTCCTCCTCCTCTCCCCCGCTTCAATCCAAGCGCCTCCCCCCAGAGAAGCTCCTATTCCAGGCCTCAGATGGGAGTGATGGGAGCTTGAGTCTGAGGGTCATCCTAGCGCCAAGGGGATGGGAGAATTGGTGCGGCTGAAAGCGGGTGATCGTGAGTTCCTGCTCAGTCGACGCCTGCTGCGGTCCGCGGCCCCCGTCTCCCTGCTCACAGCGGCCTTGTGCGGCAATGCAGAAGCTGCCGGGGCCATCCAGCTCCTGCCCCTGGAGCAGGCCGATTCCTAGTTGCCCAATTGGAGGAGTCAACTGTCCTCCAAAACTGCTGGTCTTGCAGTTTCCTGGACTGCGATGCGGGATGCCTGGCCTGCCTCATCAGCTTCCTGCAGACGGAATCGTTGCCCACGGGGCTGGGACTAAGCCTGCGCACGGGGCTGAAGGCCTTGGCGCAGAGGCTGAAGCTGGAGAGTCTGCTGACGGCCTTGCAGGAGAGGGAACGGGGCGCTGGTTGGCGGAGGCTTGAGGGGAGGGCGGGCGGGTGAATGGAGGAGGAGGAAGCTTTGAAGGCTGCATCACGGTCGGCTATCGCGGGACCTTCGCCTTCGGGCGGGACGGGCAAGCGGACGTGAACTTCCGCAAGCTCAACCGCATCATCGTCTGCGGCAAGAGCGACCTCTGTCGCGAGGTTCCCCCTCAACCCCTTGCCCTAGCCTCCTCTTCCAGCCAACCTATCCTGCCCAGGTCTTCGGGGAGTTTCTGAACGACAGCCGAGATGCGGACATCAGCGGGGAGTTTGGGCGCTACACCAGTCGCGTCTTCCTGAAGCACAACAGTCTGGAGATGGCCTTCGACGCCCTGTACACAGCCGGCTTCTCCATGGTCCCTGCCCTGGCCAGGAAGAGATGAAGGTGGAAGGAAGGGTGTTTGAGGTGGGCAGCGCAGGCTCGGGCGCCAACTCCGGCGGCGGTGCGGCAACAGCAGGGGCCTTGTCTCCGGGCGATTTTGCGGCCAGACCGCCCGACAGCGACGAGCTGCGCTGGAACCACTACAACGAATTCGTCTTCCAACGACCCGCCTAGACCCCCTCCCACTCAGAGGCCTAGACCCCCAAACCACCTCTCTCTCACACTCACTTTGGGCTGTCTGCGATCAAAACCAACCAGGCTGGGATCTGCTAGACAAATGTATTCTGAAGGCTTTAGTGAGTTCCTGTGCGTGTTCGTTTCTTCGTGCTAGTTTTGTGGTCTCTTAGCCTGATTTGTCTGCTCTTTAGTGACTGTGATTGTGGTCGATGCTTGAGGCGTAGAGAAAGACCAGCAAAAAAAAAAAAAAAAAAGACCAACAAAAAAAAAAAACAATAAAAAAAAAAAAAAAAACCAAAACAAAAAATCAACACCAAAAAATAAAAAAAAAAGAAAAAAATAAAAAAAAGAAAAGAAAAACAAAAAAAAAAAAAATAATAAAAATACAAAAAAAAAAAATAAAATAAAAAAAAAAAAAAAAAAAAAAAAAAAAAAAAACAAAAAAAACCCAACAACAAACCACCAACAAAAAACCCCCCCTTGAGTGGCTGACTTCCGGATTTTTGTCCTTGAGTTCAGTTTGATCAGTTGAGCCTCTTGCTCAGTTCTGGGGGAGCCGTTTGGAAAAGCAGAAGCGTACCTGGAGCCCAGCCGCAGTCTCGATGGCAGTGGCGAAGCGGTGGTCGGCGAGTTTGAGGAGGGAGGCGATGGTGCCGGCCACCTCGGAGGCCGGGAATCGGTCGGAGAGCGGGAAGTGCAGCTTGCTGTTCTCCCTCAATATCATTCACACCCTTCACACATTTCTTCTCATTTTCACAAGGAAGCATCCGTCAAAAATTTTGACTTGGATGGGTACAAAAAAAGTAAGCAAAGTTTGAGACTTCTCATTGAGACACTGATGAGAGCAAAAGAAAAAAGGTGCTCCTACTATTCTTTATTTCTCGACCTATTTACCCCTTAAATATGCCCATAAAAGCACATTTTTGTCCCGTTGAGAAGCAACTTTCCTCGAGCACAAATCCATGTCAAATTCGCATAGCAGCTGATCTTTACGTAAACATCAAGGGTGAAACTAAAAATTTCCCAAAATCGATGAAGCGGCAAATAAGACAAATTAAAGAAAATAAGAATAAAATAAGAATTTAGGCAAATTAATGAAAATAAGAAGTTAAGACATATTTTATGGAAAACAAACTAAAATGATAAAAAAATGAAAAAGAGGCCAACGAGGATCTTCCCCAGTCGTCGAGCTGACGTCTGAATCGGTGGAGGTCGGACTCCCGGCGGTCGGCCTCCGCCTGGGCCTCTCTGAGCTGGGCGGGCTGGAAGCCGGTGGCGGCCATCTTCTCCTCCAAGGCCGTCATCTCCGTCCGCAGCTTGCCCAGTCGCCGGGCTTCCTCCGCCCCCGTGGCCGGTGCATTGGCCAGCCCCGCTTCTGCTCGCTTCACATCCGCCTCCGCCCGTCCCAGCCTCAACCAGCTCATACATGTTGATGTTTCATGAACACTAATCAAATGAGCGAGGATTTGGATTTGGCTCTGGAAAATGTTTACAGAAAAGATAGGGGAACATTTTGGTACATTTTGATAATTTCGATGCCGAAATTCGCGAATGAATCAAATGAGGGAATTTCTGGATTTGGTTTTGGAAAATGTTTAGAGAAGAGGTGTTGGAACATTTTGTAACATTTTGACAATTTTGATGCCAAAATTCATGAAACAAATCAAATGACCGAGGTTTTGGGTTTGTTTCTGGAGAATGTATTGAGAAAAGGTGTATTGTAAATTGGACTTACGTCCTCTGGGCGGTGGTGGCGGTGGTGGCGCGAGTGCTGAGCTCCTTGCGAGCGTCGATGAGCTGCTGCTGGATGGTGCGCGCCTTCCCGCTCGCGTCCTGGAAGCGGCCCTGCTTCAGCTCCGCCAACTCCCTCTCTGCCTCCTCCACCACTTCAATCCCCCTTCCTCCCCTTTCCTCGTCCCCCAAAGGCCTCAAACGCTTCAAATCCTCCTCGCCGGCGTTCTCGGCGTCCCCGTAGTCCGCCTCATTCTGCCGCAGCTCCTCCTCCTTCTTCCCGCGCGCTGTCTCATCCTGAGCAGGCAGGGGAGTGTAAAAGAGTGTGAAAGTCTAGTGAGTGTGAAAGAGGAGGATGCCTGCTGAATCTCTTTGAGGAGGTCCTTCTCTCGCTTCTGGACATCCTTCAGCTCGTCCGCCAGCCCCTTCAGACCCTGGTTGGCCTTCAGCAGCTCGTCTCGCAGCTGGCCCACATTGTGCTCCATCTCCTCTGCAAACCTCCCCTCCCCTTCCCCCTCCTCCTCCAAAGGAGAAGTGGATGGGTACGAATGTCGCTCTCGTTCTGGTTCTCCGCCTCCAGCTGAGCCTTCTCGTCGGCGGTGGCTTTTTGGCTCTCCTTCTGACTGGCCAGACGAGCTTCTACCTGAGCCTGCTCCCCGCTCTTCTTCTCCAGCTCTGCTTCTGCCTTGCCCACGGCTTCCTGGGGTATTGGAGAGTGATGATAGGAGAGGGGTGGAAGGAGGGGAGGAAGGAAAACGGTGATGTCGCGAAAGCGAATGGCGACGAGCATCTTGTGGCCGGAGTTGACCTTGATCTTGAGCCGTTGGTACTCCTGGTACTTCTCCTTCTCGCTCTTCAGCTTACGCACCTGGAAGAGACTGTGGCTTTTGGGGAGGGAAGTTTAGGGGAAGGGCTGGAAAGGCTGGCTGACCTCAGGCTCAATGCGGGCACTGAGAATGTCGTCGATCTCCGCGATGCGCTCCTCCTTCTTCTGCATCGTCTTCAGGGATTGCTCCTTCTTCGTCTCAAAGAACTTCGTCCCGGCCGCCTCCTCGATGAGGCCCAGGATCTGGAGGAGTTCGGAAGGATGAGAGGAGGATGTAAGAGGGGGCAAAGGATGGGGGGACCTCCTTGGGCTTCATGTTGATGACCTTGTTGATGCGGCCTTGCATGATGAGGAAGTGTGGGTTGTTGACGTTGAGCTGGACGGTGGCGAACATGTCGGCCACCTTCTTCTCCGTCACCTTGGCGCTGTTGATGAGGTATTTGTTAGCCGCTCCACCCCCGATCACTATCTACAACCACCTCTAGCCTCCCTCTTCTCAGTGGATGATAAAGAGACCTTGCGGGTGACGACAATCTCATCGCAGCCCTGGAAGCCCTGCGGGGAGGCGGCCTTGTCTCGGTTGTCGAACTCGATGGAGACCGTTGCTTCCTTGATGCCCGCCTGACCGGACTTGTAGACCAGGTCCTGTAGCTGAGCTGCTCGTACCTTCAATCTCTTTCTCACCAACAGGGGACGAGGGTGGGGAAGAGAGGAAGACGTTGCTGAGGTTGCGGATGCCGAGGACGAAGCAGATGGAGTCGAGGATGTTGGACTTGCCGGAGCCGTTGAGTCCGGTGATGGCGTTGAACTCCCTGTCGAAGCCCTGGATCACTGTCCGCTTCGAATAGGACTTGAAGCCATCGATCGTTATGCTCTTGATGTACATTCTCTCTATACACCTTCTTTGAGCAACTGCAAACAATCAGCATCTCATGAATTCAGTATTTCACAGCTAATTGTTCACGTAAACAAAAGAGTTCTTCAAATCAAGATTAAGGTGATTCAGATTATTTGTCAGGCCTATACGCGCATTGGTTAAACTGAGGAGGGGGATAATCCAGTTATATGTGGCAAGCAGTGGTGAAGTCTGATGGGTGATGAAAGGGGCGGTGAGGAGGGCTGCGGTGTTTCAAAGGCGGGAGAGTGCGGGAATGGGCGGCAGAGACTGCGCTCCAAATCTTCTAGATGTGCAGGCTGCTGACAACTGCGCACTTTTACACCTCTTCCATCCAGCCTAGTCTTAGCTTCTGATCGATTTCGCGCTCATTGCCTGCATTATCACCTTCAAAACAAGTTCTAGGCTTCCATCATTTTTCTGCTTCAAAGGCTTCCAACCATACTGCTCTAATAGATAGCAATTTGTCACCCTATTACCTGAGCCAGAATGAAACTCTCCTTGTCGTTATCTTTCTTCTTCGTTTCTGGGCAAAGAAATACTCTTTGTCCAGAAACGAAGCAGTATAAATGGCAAACGATTGAGCAGAAAAGGCAGGTTTTAAGCTGAAGACATGGCCCCGGCGCTGAGTAAGTTGTCGGCGAGGCATGCGGCCATCGCGGGAAGCTCCGTGGCCGCCCTCCTCTTCTACCTCTACAAGAAGCAGGCACCCACGTACTTACCTATACCTTCCTATCCCTGCACCTACCTAACTAAGAGTGAGCCTTCATCCAGGGAGCGCTCTGGCTACGTGAAGCGTGCAGAGGGTGGGAAAAAGGAGAAAGCGGTGGTGGACGCGGAGTTTGCTGCCCGCATACTACGCATTCTCAGAGTCGTCATACCCTCCTGGCGGTCACCGGAGGTTCTGCTGCACTTCATCTTGGTACTGTGGAGATGAACTGCAGCTGAGTTGCCAGGCGGGATTCTGCCTCTTGGTGGCTGCTTCCCTGCTGGCCAGGACCTATGCGGATGTCTGGATGATCTCCAACGGCACCTACATTGAAAGGTTCCAGCATCCAGTCAGATGAAATCGGCCAATGCAAAGGGTAACTTGGCAGTTCAATCATTACCCGGAACCGTAGTGAATTCGGGCGACATCTCTTTGCCTACATCTGCGCCATGCCCGCTGTCTCCGTCATCAACAACATGCTTAAGGCACATTTTTATTGGCCGCCAGTTTCGAAATATGACGCCCTGAAAAATTGGCAGTTCGGCCTGAGTGAGCTGAAGCTTCGCTTTCGAACCAGGCTGAGCCAGCATCTCTACCAGCAGTACATGAAGTTCTGCTTTGTTTCTGGCTGATGCCTGAAGGAAAAAAAATCGATTATTCAGCGGTTTTACTTTTTACAAAATGGCTAATATCGACAACCGAATCGCAAACGCGGACCAGCTGCTGACGCAGGACGTGGAGAAGCTTTGCGAATCCATCGTCGAGGTCTACTCCAACCTCACCAAGGTCCTTCCACTACTCCCTCTATCACTCTCATCATTCTCCATGCATCAGACCACTTTCAGCCATTCCTGGACATGGTGCTGTACATCTTTCGATTGGGGGCCGCAGTGGGTTTCCAGGCCCCCGGAGCATTGCTGGGCTATCTCTTCCTTTCCGGCGCATTCCTCACATGGTTCTGAGTAGATTTGGGGAGGTTGAGAGTGGTTGATATTGGGAGGGTGCTTGAAGGCTGCGGCGACCGATAGGGCGTATGACGATGGTGGAGCAGCAGCTGGAGGGTGAGTACCGCTTCGTCAACTCCCGCCTCATCACCAACAGCGAGGAGATCGCCTTCTACAAGGGCAACGCTCGGGAGCGATCCACCATCGCCGATGCCTTCCACCGACTTGTGGCCCATCTCAGACGCTTGGTGCACCATCATTTCTTCTCTTTCAACAAAGCTGAGTCTATGAACTAGGCAATCTGGCCTGAGCACACGTCTGGGTCACACATTTGCGGGTGATTGGTAGCAAAAAAGTTGTTGCAATTCGTTTTTAAAACTGAGCTAGTTTATGCTTTCACATCCTGTGCCCTGGTTTGAGAAGAGACCTAGGCGTAATTGAGGTTTTGTTCCGGTTCAGCCTGGGCTTCGTGGACAACATCGTGGCGAAGTACTGCGCCACGGTGGTGGGCTTCCTGGCCGTCTCCCGCCCCTTCCTCTCCAACAGCCCTCTCCTGGCCGGCAGGACTCGCGCGGAGCTCATGCAGGCACTCCATCCTCCTCCCTCCTTCTCCACTCTTGCTCAAAGCAGTTGCCGGTTGCAGGAGTACTACCGGAGCGGACGAATGATGGTCAAACTGGCAGAGGCCATCGGACGGCTGGCCCTTGCTGGTCGAGAGCTTACCAGACTCTCCGGTACTCATTTGGCCTTTCACAACTGCCAGATCCAGCTTTTACCATTCCCGCTTTTCCAGGCTTAGTCTTAGTCTTAATCCTAGTCTTAGGCTTAGGCTGCCAGCTTTGCAGATTTAGTAAATGTAGCAATAGTAAACAATTTCCCAACCACCTTTCAGCCGGACAGCATTGATAGGTTTCACGGCGCGCATCTCGCAGCTGACGGAGGTGCTGGGGGATCTGAACGAAGGCCACTACGTTCGCACCATGGTCGAGAGTCGCTCCAGGCCCAACCTCCAAGTCCAGGGTCTCACCATCCCTCCCCTATCTTCACTCCTGCCTACACAGATCTTCCCACAGGCGGAGCAGCCAATGCCCTCCAGGCCAGTCTGGTGCCAGGCTCCGGGCAGCTGGTGGAGGAGGACAAGGTGATCCGCTTCGAGAACGTCCCCCTCGTCACACCCAACGGCGACCTGCTCATTCCCAGCCTCGACTTTGAGGTTGCCCCACTTGCTCTGGCCTATTCACCGGATCCCTGACTCAATGGAAACTCCCTACATTTTGAAAGGTCTCCTAGCGTCACAAACGAAATCTAAGCGCCACTATGCCTGAAATATTACTCAGCGTCGCTATTCTTAAATGGCACCCAGCGTCACTATACTTCGTGTTTTAATCTTTCAAGAAATAGGGAGTTTCCCAAGAATCAGCAAGCGCTCTTTGGTTCAGGTCCGATCGGGCATGAATGTGCTGGTGTGCGGTCCGAATGGGTGCGGCAAGTCTTCGCTCTTCCGCGTCCTGGGCGAGCTCTGGCCGCTCTTCGGCGGCACGCTCACCAAACCCGGCGCCAACAACCTCTTCTACATTCCTCAGGTCATCCCCCAGCCTCTCATTCTCCTCCAATCCACTCCAATGGCCTTCAGCGGCCCTACATGACGCTGGGGAGTCTACGGGATCAGGTGATCTATCCGGACACCCGTCTGGAGCAGCAGCGCAAAGGCATCAGCGACCAGGACCTGGAGGAGTTCCTCTGCCTGGTCTCTGCTTTTGCCTGTGAGTGAGGAGAGAAAGGCTGAGATTTGAAGGTACAACTGGACTATCTGCGAGAGCGGGAAGGGGGCTGGGACGCGGTAGCGGACTGGATGGATGTTCTCAGCGGCGGCGAGAAGCAGCGCATTGCCATGGCTCGCCTCTTCTATCACAAGTCACCCCACTCACTTTGCTTTCATAAATTGGTGGATAGAAAGAGGGAAGTTCCAATAATTAAAATTATAAAATAATCCATAATTTAAATTATCAAATAATTATTGGAATTTCCCTCTTTCTACCCACAAGTCGTTTGGATTGGATGAAGTCTAATTGACATTGACTGGGTTTGCAGGCCGCAGTTTGCGATCCTGGACGAGTGCACATCGGCGGTGAGTGTGGACGTGGAGGGAGAGATGTACGAGTACTGTCGTGGCGCCGGCATCACCCTATTCACTGTCTCTCATCGCAAGAGTCTCTGGAAGCACCATGAGGTTTTTCTACACCCCCACTCTGCCCTCTCCTACTCAACCCTCGCTTCTTTCAGTACTACCTGCACATGGACGGGCGGGGCAAATACGAGTTCAAGCCTATCGAAGAGTCCACCACTGAGTTCGGCTCGTGAACAATGGGCTAACTTGCAGTCTTTCTTGTGATTATGTTGAAGTTATTAGTTTAGAGCAGACAATTGAGCTAGGAACTTCATTGTTTGCAAAATGCACGACACCTGTATACTAAGAATTGTGATGACGAATCCAAGAGTCGTCGAAAGAAAAAATTAGAAACAAAATATATAGGCATGTAATGATAAAAGTACCTGTATTTTAGTTTTTTTGTGAACTTGCGGCGAAGCACTATAATTGTTGGATCTGAGATCTGCGCCCTTTCTTACAAAGAGATATAACCTTGAACCTATTTTTATAAATTTTCGCTGTTTCAGAAACGCTGAAAATATAAACTTAAAATTCTGGTAGCACATGTTTCTGAGTTCTGACTTAGGGCACTTTATCCATGTAGACTTTGGTTTTCAGTGGTAATTTCACGGTGTTTAGCTGTAAAAACTGGCCCAACAAAATAAAAGGGATTCTGACAGATGGGCAGAGAAGGGACATAAAAAGAGGGGGAGGCCTTTTGATGAAAGCCAAGAATGACAGAGAGCGGGACAGAGACGCGGGAATCGGCCATTCTGGCAGCCAGGGTAACACCTTCAAACGGCTTGCAAATGTTCACTTGGTCCAGACCCAAGCTTTATGGTCGATAAAAGAGGACGTCTAATTATATGCCTGAGCCTAATCAGCCTCACTTTCATCTCTTTTCTTCGAAATCTTGGTTTTTCGCTCACTGAACACATCAACTGGTCCATCTGGACTAATAGGACACCGCCTTGCATCAAGCTTACAGAGGTCCTTGATGATGAGACGGTAGCTTTCAAACTATAGGATGAATGTGAATGAATGAAGCACTGAGGTGGTGTTCGACGATCCGAATGTGGCCGCCGTGACGGCCTTTTTCAACCTAGGCCGCTTCCAGAAAGGGGCCGGCATTCGAAGGGCGGAAGACTACTATGCTTGGGCTCACATTTGGCAGCTGGTCGCCAGCCATGTCTATTTATTCACTGGTTGTTGGAGCTGTTAGTTGGCACTGATAATGTGTCCGAGTGTTTGAGATGATCCAGTTTTCGCGGTCTACTTCAAAGAGCTGAGAGAGCCGCACCCCACGCATGTGCAATTGGTTAATCGCAGCCAGCTGGTCTCGTTTAGAGAGGACATGCCTCGCATCGCCCAGGTTCCTCCTGTCTTCATTCTGTCCTCTTCTAAGCTTTAGAGCGCCCAGATGCTAGCCAGAGCCAGTTCAGGTCTTCGCTCAGCCCAACTACCCGAAGATCAGCCCGAACACAATGCGCGCTGACTATGTGGCTGTTTCGCACGCCAAATGGGAGATTGTCGCTGCTGTCTCCCAGCTCACCAGCCTCAAGTACCTAGTATGGCTGGACATTGGACTCTTCCGCCGCTACAAGCTCTCTGAAGAGCTTCATCCCTGGATACTTCTGGTAATCCCTTTCTTTCTCTTCTCTTTCTTTTAATCTTCCGTACAAAAACGGGAAACACAGAACAGCAACAAAGGTGTTCTGAGGGGAAAGTTAATCAGCATGATCAGCATCAAGTAGGGCATTGACAGCTGCGAGGAAGGTTCCGCGCCCCGCCCCAGCTTCCGCGGCGGTCAGTCGCCGCCAGAGACCCGCCACTCGCCCAGGCCAGTGACCCCGCTGGCCAGCCCCTGATCCGCCCACCGCTGCAAAGTGATGAGAGCCCCGCAGCCCTGAGTGCAAGAACGGAAAGAATATAGGACAGCCATGCCAGGTCTCTTGTTCGGATGGAGAAGGGGCCCTAGTGCTCTCGCTGTGCCGAAGGCAGATTCTATAGCATTTGTAAATGAGCAGTAGGTCAGAGACAGTGCGGCGCCTTTGCAGGGAGGGGATTTGGAGAAGCTTTAAGCGCCCAGCATATCCGCCTGGAGGGTTTGGTAAACGGCAGCGTCTGAGGGTGAATTTTGTAAATTTTCGCTGAACACTTTCAACCCTGTCTGATTCGCCTATAGTACTAGGCGACCAGACAGGGCTGGCGTATTCTAGAATAGGGCGGACGTAGGTTGTGAAGGCTTTAGTGAGCAGTCTAGGTGAGGCGGCATGGAGACATTTTCTTAGCAAATGGCAGGTGAAGTTAGCTTTGTTGATAGTGCTGGTAATATGAGCCTTGTAGTTAGAGCTGGAAGTTAGAAGGACTCCAAGGTCACGAACTCCTTCAGCGGGGGCTGGCGGGATGGCCTTTCCCGCCACTGAGAAGGTCGGGGCAGGGCCTGGGCCAATTCTGTAGGCAGTGCATTTACCTGGGGCAATGGCCATCTGCCATTCGAGGGCCCAGGCAGAGAGGACAGACAGAGCTTCGTTCATGGCTGGGGGAGAAGTTGAGGCAAAGCGGAGATCGTCAGCGTATGCCCAGATGCCCACCTCCGGGACATGACTGAGGCGCCAGAGCAGTGGCAACATGTACAGATTGAACAGGACAGGGGAGGAGCTGCCTCCTTGCACTATTGAGGAGAGGACGGGGAGTGGCTGGGAGAGAGACTGGCCAACCCTCACCTGAAATGTCCTGTTTGACATGTACTCCCAAAGCCAGTGCTGAATATGGGGTCCAAGTCCAATGGTGTCTGCAATGTGTATGAGTTTGCGGTGCGAGACAGCATCGAATGCACGGGCAATGTCAATGTTAATAATGTCAACAGACTGGCGCAGAGAGAGTTTGCAGGCAACAAAGGACTGGAGAGAGAGAAGGCTGGAGGTAGTGGAGCGGCGGGGCCTAAATCCATGCATAGCTGTGGGAAACAGATTGGCTGCTTCGAGGTGGATGTTTAGCTGCTTTGATAGAATTCGGTCAAAGATTTTTAGGAGTGAGGGAATTATGGTGATTGGGCGATAGGCTGAGCAGCTGCTGGCATTCCCTTTGCGCTTGAAGATAGGAGAGACTAAGGAAGTCTTCCACTGGGAGGGGAGGGAGCGCATGACTACACAAAAGTCAAAGAGGGTGCGGAGTGGGAGAGCTAGGCTGCTTCCAGCTGCCTTGAGCAGCGCAGGCGGGAAGCCACATGGGCCACATGATTTTTTTGGTTTTAGGCCCTTAAGTGCGCGCATGATGTCCACTAGCTCAAAGCTCAGATCCTGGAGGGGAGCAAAAGGGGCTGGTAGGAGTGTCCTGGCAGACATGAGGGGCGGGAGGACAAAAACAGGTGGAAGGAAGCCATCGTCTGTCGAGAAGGCAGAGGCAAACTGGGCACTGAAGAGAGCGGCCTTCTCCCCATCTGAGTAGGCATAGCTGGGTGGGCTTCACATTTACCTCCTCTTTTCTTATTGTAATTCCGCATTCCTCATAATTGAGAAGGGGGAGAAAAAGGACAAAATAATCAATTTAGAGTTTTTCAGGCAACAGAAGTGCCTCCACGGACAGTGATTATGTCCCGCGTCCGGCATCTTGATCGAAGACTCAGCACCCGCATCGTCATTGGCTGGAAAAACGCAGCAGCCCATACACACCCTCACTTCAAGCCTCAAGAAGAGTGATGAATTGAAGGAGACGACGTTCCTGAAGCACCAGAACTGGAACGTGGCGGCGGGCGGAATTCTGGCTAGAGCGGAGGACTGGCCTATTCTCTGGCGCCAGATTCGACGCCATCTGCACTGCATGCTGGACAATGGAGGTGACAGGAGGGGAGCTGATGTTGAGGGAGGTGAGAGAATGAAGGGCCTTTCTGCAGTGGCATCGGCAGAGCAGCAGACGATCTACAGCATGCTTCTGGGCGACCTTCCCGGCTGCACCTGTTCTGGACCCCCGACCATACTTCTGGCCATTGGAAATGGTCTGCTCACTTGTCCAAGCCCTTTTCTTGGCCAGTATCATAAAATTGGAGACAAAGACATTGCCTGTTACGTAAAGAGGGGGTGGCGAAAAGGGATAAGAAATGATGATGAGAGGAGACATATTGACAGCTGGAGAGCCGTGGTACCGAATGGCTGATAGAATGCGTTGGCCAGACACCAGCAAAAACTGGACGCAACGCCCGCCTCCCGACCTTAAACGCATTCGACATCGCGTTGGCCTTACCTAGGCTCTAATTCTCTCATCTGCCCATCGAAAATAGCCCTGTCTTTTTGACTAATTCAAGGTTTCAAGATTTTTTCCTGCTCCTCCTTCCACTATCCATGAGCAGCGCAGCGTTTTATTTTGTCTATCCGTTGCCAGCTTCGCAAAAACTGGAAAATATTTCCTGCACATTATGTACGCAAAAATTCTTAGCACAGAAGTTTCAATAAAAGCGCTGCGATAAACTGCGATAACTGCGAACTTTCAATAAAATAAACTCATTACGTTAAATTTTTCTAAACGTCCTTCCGTCACAGCCTAGGCCTTTTTAACTAAAATATTTTAGGCCATTCAAAAAAGTGAATGTATGATGTCCCAAACCAATGCTCATTGATACTTTTTATTTTGGTACACTTCAAGACTAAATTTTGAGATATATGGAGCTTTCTCATTTTTGTTTGCTAAAATTTTTTCAAAGACTTTCATATTTTATTTTTATCCCTTGTCAATCTGAGAAAATAAATGCCAAAGAAAGAACCAGTGCATCACCCTAAGGCAAGAGCTGTAACAAGCATTTGAAACAGGTAACAAAAAATTTTCAAAACATTTTCTCGAAAACTTTTTTTGTAACAAGGCTAGACATAGGGCAGTGTCAATAAGTGGTGACGCCATTGAGCGCAGTGGAGACAGGAGGGGCATCGTAGAGGAGGTAGGAAGAGTAGACGTCGAAAATGAGTTGCACAAACATGTCTGCTAGAACCCTATGCTGCGTGCTGAGGAAGTAGAAGTTGAGCGCCTGAATCGGAGGCCACACTGTCCACTCCATCAGCCACAGCTTTATCCCTTCAAGCACAGACAATAAGGATGGTGGATTTATAGGATATCAACATGATTGATTGATTGATTGATTGATATCAAAAATTATTTAGAATTTTGCTCCATGCTTCAAGATTTCTCTATTCGAAAGAATTTTATGCCTCCTACCGTTGGTCAAACAGATGCCCAACCATTTGCAACGATGGAAAATTTGAGGACAGCAGACCTTTAAAGAAGGCTCTCTCGCAGAAAACGGCCCAGCTTTTGCGCTCTAGCAGGAAGGTGAGGACGGCGAAATAGATGGTCCAAAAACAAGGCGCCGCCAGTCCAATGTCCAGCAGGACTTTGACCAAAATAGTCCCCCAGTCCCAGCCCGCCAAGGCTGCATCCAGCCACTGGTACCAGTAGTGGTACAGGAAGCCTGCACCACATTCCTTCCTTCCTCAATTTACAAGGGGGATGACAAACCGATGGGCAGGGCAGCCAAAGCTTGGTGTCTGGTCCTGGCCCAGTTGTGCCTGGCAAATGCAGCTTGGGACAGACGTCGTTGCTCCAGCCAATCTCCGAGGCCAGTGAAGAAGCCAGCATAGAAAGTGTCATAGAGCCAGCCCAGTTCATCTCCGACGCCCAGAACACTCATTGCTACCTATCCTGCATCTCGCGGCCCATAGCTACTCCTTTACCACTTTTACTGGGCTGCAATTGCAAATTAATTAATGAAAACAGTCTGACTTAGCACAGTTCGGTCGTTACATCTAAAATATTGGCTTCTTAATTTGATGGTGACAAAAATGATAGAAATAATGCTCCTGCAATCTGCCTGAAAGACCTTTTCAGCTATTCTCAATGGCTCCACCCAATAGCTTATCTAGCCATGCCGCCCTGCCCTTCCAAGCCCGCATTCCATTATCATTCTGCTGCCCTTTTCGCAAAATAAACTGGACTGGAAGCAAACGAGCTTAGCCAATCTAACATTTCAATGTGGGAAATAATGCATGCCTATCGTTGAGCCTTGACAACGGCTATGGCTAGAAACGGCATAGAAGAATACGTAATGTAGCGCAAACAAGGCCAGCCGGCAATGAATGGCTTAGAAACAACAAAGCAGCATTCCACTTTGCAGGCACTGAGTCGGATTATAGCCGGTTGAGCAAGCCAATTTGCCTTTGTCTATTAGCCACTCTTCTATTTCCCCCCCTCTCTCACTCACTTAATTTTCACTATACCCCATCCTATGCTCCAGTACAAATATGACTGGATTAACTAAAGTTATGGAGGCAGCAAAGAGCAAAACATAGAGTGATAAACATGTAGCATTGATTGATAGCACTTGAAGAGGAAAGAAAAGAGGGAGGAAGATGTGGTGGGTGTGAAGAAGCGAGGTGAGGTAGTGGAAGCACACACATCTGGAGACCAGGCCTGGCGTCATTTCCCTAATTCATGCTGACTCTTTGCATTTCCTTTCATCTCTTTCCCTCTCCCTGTTCTCTAACATATTCTCTAAACTAAACATTCATGCCTATTCTGTCGGCAAATACTCAATTAAAATCTAAAGCTCATTTATGAAAAATGACTACCGAAATCATTCATTAATTATGAGGCATTAAGTCATTTACTGTATGATTGTTTAGTTTGATACGCTGTTCGATGTTTAGTCTTCTGTTTCCGGAAACATACTTCGTACTGCATGCTTCGTTTAAAAGTTGCTACGGAACAGGAATATATCAGTTTGACTTTGGTTTACATAATAAACAAAGCCACGTTTTTAAAATCTACTAAAAATATCTAAAAACTAGTGTCAAAAAGTTTGATATTATTTTTAAGCCCAAAAATAACAATTTTAATGCAAAAAGATTAAGAGTATTCCATAGATAACGATTTCTTTTCAGATAGGCGGTTGATTGTGCTCAGCGAAGCGTTTCCGAAAAGTCAGACTTGCTTGCCATAACGGCTGGACAGTTTGGAAGGGGGAGGCTTCTAATAGGCGCGTGGGTATTGCGCAGTTTGTCTCCAACGCGTTCCTGCTCCTCCCCGCCCATTCCTACACAATCGGGGCTGGCCAAGAGAACTCCTCTCCTCCCCGTGACTCACTCCCTGGCACCCTCCACACACCCTTCCCCCCAGCGCCCCCCTCCCAGAACACAAGGCCTTTCCCACATGCACGCATGTTGTCGGGCCATCCACCCGCTCCTGTCCCCCTCTCCCCTGTGACAACTTGTCGTGGCATTCTTCGCCATTCATGAACCGCAAGTTTTGATGCACCTTCCTTCAGCAACTCTTGAACAACATTTATATTCTATTCCACTGTTTGTTTTGCGCTCTCTCTTGGAGAATATTGTTTACACGAGTCCTGGCTCGGCGTCTATGTGCCCATTGTGTGGAGGCTGTTGAACCGTGTGCTGGGATTTGGCGAGTGAATTGAGAAACTTGACAGCTGAGAATAGTGATGGAAGGAGGGCAGGAGTGGGTGGACTTCAATGAGGCTCTAAAAGACTCGCCTCGCTTTCGCGCCAGCATTAAAGGACACGAGGCTTCTTTAGTATTGCTCCAAGCAAAATTGAATGAGGTTCTCCGCTTTTTTTCCTGCTTCATTCAAGACATGCTCGGGACTGTTGCAGGTGCTGCGACTCTGCAACCTGATGATCGATTTTGGCAAAAGCTACGTCGCTTCGTTCTAGTTTGTCTTTGCTTTCATGAGCAAGAAGAAGAGTGAGAAAAGCGGAGATTTGGCAGCAATCTGATCAGCGGGATGGAAGACCTGAACTCCAACTGCTTCTTTGCGGATACAACGGGCCAGGCAGCCTTTGACATCGTCATCGCTGCCTACGCTGAGGTCATGAAGCTTCAAAAGGCTACTTATTTATTCACCTCTTGGCCTCTTCTACCCATCAAATAAATGCACCCTTTCAGGTGCTCGTGGAGCAGGCTCATTGGACCATCCAGAAGAACCTGACGGAGTTCATCAAACGGTGAGTCTGGCTTAATCTATTTTCAGTTTTTGTCTCATAACCGTCCTGATGTTAGGGAGCTGGGAAAGGTGGAAGAGCAGCGGGTGACCTTCCATCGACTCAGCGACTCACTCGATGACGCCATTCAGCGCAAAGCCGCCGTCTCAAGGACCAAGGAGCCAGAGCAGATCTTCGAGGTTTCTTTTAGCTCAGCTTCTTCAACAGCAAAGCCCAAATGCCCCTCTTTTTGCAGACGACAAACAATCTGACGGCAGTGGGGACCTGTTTTGCGCACACAGCCTTGGACTACGCCTACCAGCTCAATCGCATCCAGACTCTCAAGTCCCACGACATACTTGAAGCCGTTGCAGCCTTCACAGCCTCTTTTCTACTAAGACTTTTGACTGGTAAAATATTTGCAGTTCGTCTCCTTCCTGGCAGCCATCCAAAACTTCTTTGCTCAGGGCCACGACATGTTTTCCGGTTATCTTTCCCCGCTTTTTCTTTTGAAATGCAGACGTGTGAAGAGCATCAATCAAAGGTGGTTGGGAGAGCAATGAGGCCCATACGTCGCAGGCCCTAAGTAGCATGAAGGAGAGGACCAGGAAAGTGGAGCGAAAGATGCAGGACCGACACATGCTCGTGCCCAAGGTCTTGCCCACCTCTTGCCTGAAGGGAAAAGAGTGCAAGAACCATGCTGATGTCTTAGGAGGTGTATCAGGTAGGCCTGGGTGGGATGAGTCCGGATGCGGACGTGGTGATGGAGGGCTACCTATTCAAGCGGGCCTCCAACGCCTTCCGTCACTGGCACCGTCGCTGGTTCCTCATCAGGGGCAGTCAGCTTCTCTACTGCCATCGCCAGGGTTCCTCCTCTTCCTTACCAAAGGCTACTCAAGGCCATCAGATGTCAGGGGGTGCTGCTGGCTCAGAGGGAGGGAAAAGAGAGGCCACCAGCCATGCACGGACGTCGGACGGACTGACGGTGATGGAGGGTGACCTTCGTCTTTGCCTCGTCCGCCCTGCCACCACCAGCTTGGATCGCCTCTGCTGCTTCGAGCTCGTCACACCCACCAAGTTCCCTTTTCTCAATCAAGAAGTGGGGGTGGGGGAGCCTGAAACTCTGGCCTTTGCAGAAGCCACATGCTGCAAGCGGACTCGGAGTCCCTGTGCGAGGCCTGGGTGAAGGCACTGCAGCGGAGCATCGAGTCCGCCATCCACGACGATTCTCCCCCTGCCGTTTCCATCCACTATCAGAGCCAATGGGGGCCTCATCTGCTGGGTTTAGGCGGAGAACGGATCGATCAGCAGCGGGGACTCAGTGGATGCCAAGACGTCCAGCAACGGGCTCAGTCAGTCTACATCGGCCTCACCCCGTCTTCGCAAGGCCAGGTTTCTCTAGTGGAGAAGTGGTTTATCTGTGCCCCTAATACAATCACATATAATTTTTGTCAAAAATATTGAGTAGGTTTGGAGTTATAGGTGATTGTATTAGGGGTACGAATGAACCACCCCCACGTTAGTAGAGAGGTGGCTAGCAGTAGGGTAGGGGTTGTGCTGGGTTGAAGGCTGTACGAGCAGGTGCGGGAGGTGGCAGGGAACGATCGCTGCGCGGACTGCGGCTCCGCCAACCCCAAGTGGGCCTCTCTCAACCTTGGCATCTGTCTCTGCATCGAGTGCTGCGGCATTCACAGGTGCCCCTCCTTTCCAGGAAAGCATTAGGGGCTGGTGCAAGAACAAATGCTGGACTCTAGGAGCCTAGGCGTTCAGGTGAGCAAGATTCGCAGCCTCACCCTGGACGCCTGGGAACCCGAGCAGTCCGCGCTTCTTCTCCGTCTCGGAAACACTGTGGCCAATGCAGCTTGGCTGAGGCATCTACAGCCTGGCCCCTCAGTGCCTCGACGGCCTCATCCAAACGCCTCCAGGTAAACATTCTTCATCTATCCCATTTTCCCTCTTTTTCCAGCACAGGGCGATTCAAATATAGATAATCTCATGCGAGATGCGACAGGACAGATGACAATAATGTTCCCCTTTCCTGTCTCATGGGATAATTAATAATATTTGAATTCCCTTTGGATGGAGATAAATGTGAAATTCGGTTGAGGGAGGTTCGAGAGGCCTGGATTCGAGCCAAGTACATAGAGCGTCGATGGACCCGCCCACCAGCTGGCAGAGATGTGCCCTCATCCTCCGGCGCCACTCTGGCCCCGCCCGGCATCAGTCTTCGTGCCTCCTGTCCTTCGCTTCTGGCTGCCCAGTCCACTGGTGCCTCCTTGCCTTCCCCAAATCTTCCACCCAACCTCACCGCTTTCACTTCCAGCTGAGCGTCGATCGCAGGGCTCCGAGCCTAATCTGGTGGCTCTTGAACTAGCCCAGGCAGAGTTGGCGACTCAGCGAAGCAGAGACGACGCCCTCTTGGCCGCCGCTCGTGATGGAGACCTCGTCGGAGTCTATCGGTGGCAATCCCACCCTCTCACCTGCCTCAAACACACCTCCTGGGCTTCCAGAAGCCTGGCAGAGGGCGCCGACGTGAGTGTACGACTGGAGCTGCGATTGGGAGAGAGCAGCGTTCGCACCACGCCTCTGCATCAAGCTGTCTTCTCGGTGAGTTGAGGAAGGAAAAGGCTGGGAGAGATTGGAGCCATTAGCGGGGCTTTTGAAGGGTAGCGAGGCGGTGTCTGAGCTGTTGCTGTTGAACGGGGCGGGGCTGGACGCTGTGGACTGCGACGGGAACACTCCACTCCACCTGGCCGCCGCCCGCGGCCACACTAGGTCAATTCGCCTCTTCTGCTTCATTACCTTCTATCTCTACCTTGCCTTTGCGTACCCTAGCAAGCTGCTGGGGAATTTGGGAGGAGAGAGAAAGGAAAGAAAGGTGATGTTGGAGGCAAGTATGTGAGCTGGTGAAGCGCGGGGCTTGCGTGGAGCGGGTGAACGCCTTAGGTCAACGCCCTCTGGACGTGGCCATGGGCAAGCTCCACGTGGACATCATCACCGTGTTCGCCTCCCCTCTTCACCACCATCCCTCTTCACTACCATCCAACACCCAATTGCTGAGCTGGTTGGCAGGCTGCGTATGCGAGCAGAGCTGAAGGACGAGATCGAGGACTGGGACCAGGAGGCCTTGAAGTCATACATGGCCTCCCTCTCCGCCGCCGCCGC
Source organism: Ptycholaimellus sp. GST1_10 (assembly GCA_030248095.1). NCBI lineage: Eukaryota > Metazoa > Nematoda > Chromadorea > Chromadorida > Chromadoridae > Ptycholaimellus > Ptycholaimellus sp. GST1_10. The sequence continues at coordinate 21,550 of JASANA010002760.1, forward strand.
CAACGATGATTCCCCCAGATCTCTGCCTCCCCCTGCTTTAGCTACCGCCTAACATTCTCTATCACCCTTTCGCTCTTGCCACATTTGTATCACTCTCTACATTCTTTCTGATTGCCTTGGGCATGGTTATCTGTGGTCATTCAGCTGTTCGCATAAACTCACCAACTCAACTCAATCACCAAATTATCACAGCAATCTGTTCAACATGAACCCCGATATCCTCCTCATTTCTCTAAATTAACTCAGGGGCCTATTTAGCAGACGCTGGTAAGGCCTAATGGACGTAAAATCAATCGTCACTGCGACAAACAAAACTGCTCCACTTGATTTATTAATGGCCAAAAATATGGTAAATTATAAAAAACGACAATATGATGTCATTTTTTCCAATTTTTAGCCCCCTCTCTGCCGCAATGTTTTGGAAACGTAAACATTTACCCACTTACCCGACAGCAGCCATTGTCATATTCAATGTATTTTGTCTTATGAATAAGAAGTATTTACAAAACTTTCAAGGTAACTGTTGTTGATCCTAAAAGTCATACTAACATACTAATATGTTCAATTATTTTGTTTTCATTTTAATGTTTACCCAACTTAATTTAAAAAGATATCGCAATCAGGACGAGCGGTTTAGGATCGTCTAGATTGCCGATTCTCCAATACATACATGTTTCCCCCCTCCAAAAACTGAGTCAGCTGACTGGCGTGTGTTCTGCCCAACAGCTTAGTTTTACCCAAATCCAACGAAATGTCCTCTTGGTCCAAGCAGTCGCTAAGAAATGAAATAGTGGACATTCTACAGCAGAATTCTGGGCTTAATGCTGGTGAAATTGCTGCTAAATTTATGGTAGTCCAACGTCATTTTCTATAGCTGGAAAGCTTTAAATGAGATTTCAGGAGAGGCATGCAACATCGTTGCCTGAACTTTTGAAGAACAATGGGTATCAAAAGAATGGAGAGATTACTTTATTTCTGGTTCGAATGCATCACCAAAAACTGATTCACGGAGGCCCCAAACATGCCTACAGATGGTACGCCGGTGGCACAGGTAGGTCTATTTTTCAGGTTTCCATTCCAAATACGTTGAAAAAATGAAGAAGTTCAATATCTACATTACAAGATTTTTTTGAATTTTTTCATTTGCATATTTTCACAAATATGATTTTGCTTAAATCCAAGAAAAAAATAAAAACAGCCAATTTCAGATAGCAGTTTTTTCAGATAGCAGCATTGGAACGGATTCAGATCTGCCGGCTGCGGACAGCGGAATTTCCTCCAGCACGCCTCAATCTCTCCCACCAAACGCCGCTCAAAAGCGCACCTCAACCAAGCGTCAGCAGTCGGACTTCGATAATCTTCTCAACTTCTTCCAGGTCGCTTTGCACAGGCGATCAGTTGAAGCATGAACTGAAGTTAGATTAAAGTCTCTCACTGCGGAGGAAGGGCAGCGCTTGGTCGAGGAATGGAAGCGGTTGAAAGAGTCGCAGGCATCGGAAGCCCTTCCAGAGGTTTATCTTCATGCACAGCATAATGCCCTGATATTTTGTGCCAGGATGATTGGGGCTAAGATCGGTTTGCAGAGGGTGACAGCAGAGATATACCAAGACCTAGCCCGTCTGGCCTGGCCCCTGCCGGGTGTGGACTGCTTGCCTGCGCAGAAAAATGAGCCCTGGCCTTGTCCCGACTGCAAGGTGGAGGTGCGAGGGCGCGAGCGTTGGCGCTGCTGGAGATGCCATTCTATTTGCCATCAAGCTTGCCATGGCTTCTCCTGCCCCATCTGCATCCCTCTCCTGCTCGCCAGCCTACGAAAAGAGTGGCACAGCAAAATGCTGTCCTTGCAAAGTCCGCTGGAGTCCATCCTTACCAGCGACAGCAATCGACTTCGCCTACGCCCACTCATCCCGACCCTCAGCCCGGACCCACCCGTCCTCCGTTCATCGCGACAGCTGGAGGATGGGAGAGTGGAAAAGGTAGTGAGCATCGACCTAAGGACCGAGCTCCTACCTCTACTTGTGAGGCGGCCCAAGGAGGTGCCGATTACATCGAATGAAAAACGCCTGCGCGCCTTGTTCGGCTGGGAGGAGGGAGTGTGGACGGAGCAGGAGAATCTTCGCCTTCTGCTTCAGTTACTGGGCTTTCGCGGGACCAGAAGAAGAACGATGAAGCGTCGGAGGGCAACCGGGTGGAAGTACTGGAGGCGGTTGGAGAAAAACCGGAAGAAAGTAAGAAGAATCAGAAAGCGAAAGAAACCTTACGGCTTCGTAGCAATAGTATTTTGCCTGATTGATGAAGCTCTTAGGCGAGCACAAGAAGACTAGTGGGTACTTGGCTGTAGCACTTTGTGGTGATACCTAGACAAGTCCACTGTTTATACAGACTAGTGAAATGCCCATTTGCCATTCATTTTTCGTCGTATTGACTATAGAGCAGTGAATACTTGAAAAAGTTTTCACAATATAAGGTACGCAATTATGTTTCAATGAACAAATAATATTGTTATTTTTCTGTAAGCCTATCAATTATGCAAACAAGGAAGCCAATATTCACTTGATTTTGAAAAGTTGTGGTGTTTTTGAGCGGTCTGCATTTAATTCAAACTAAAATCTTGTCAATTTTTTTAAAACATTTTATCGTTTTGATCGTCATATATTAAAAAACCCAATTTTTTCAAAATCTTTCAAAGCTTATTACGATAGAGATAAGACATTTTAACGTTTTTCAAAACACCGACAAGAAATTAAGAAAAATTAAGCTATTTCCTTAAAATGAGCTCACACAAAAGATAAAATGGAGAACTAAAAATTTAATTTTATCGAAAATATTGAACACAACTTCGTATGAATCCATTCCAAGCTAAATACTTTATGTGAGATTTCTTAAGCGATTCGATTGGCGAATTCTAAGTTTTTTCAGCACATGCTAAGGTCCATCTTCCTGCATCACTCAAGGTGCTTTTCAATAACTGCGACAGTGTTGTTTAAAAAAAGGCAAGAAACAGGTGAAAAGAAGGGCAGTGTTTCTGATTTTCATTTTAGAGGGCCGTTTAGATGATAATGCTGGCGTTGCCGGGGTGTGGGTGGCAAACTTGTGGCTGGAGCTGAGCTCTGCAGTGATGGCCTGGCTTGCCTCCTGCAAATAGGCAAACCTGTCAATCATTAGGCTTTAATCTCAGAGGCGAAGACCTCAGTGTTAGTATTCTTCTGGAGCGTGTGTCTGATTCTTTGGTCCGTCTGGATGGAAGGAGAATGGGCCAGATGGAAATGGAGTCTGGGCCAGATGGGATTACTGCAAATGACTGCTGTGGATTGGCAGTTGAAAAGGGGGAAGGGGAAGAGAAACGCCGATAGTTAGGTTGAGGTCGTTCTGGGAGGGCTCGCTGTGGTTGGAGGCTGTGCCATTTGCGAGGCAGGCGCTCCTCCACGGCTTCTTCACCTTGGGCCTGCTCAGGACGCTCCTTGAAGGCCGGGAGCAGGACTTGGATGGCTTCTTGCCACCAGAGCTGGCCGGCGCTGTCGCAGAGGACGCTGAACACATCCTCCCGCCCGTCCGCCACCAGGATCTTGTTGCTGGTGGGGATGAGGGCGACGGCGTGGGCGGGGACCTCTTCCTTCTTCTCCTCCTCCGGCTTAGGGTAGATGGCCTTCTTGCCGGCAGGGCACAGCTCCAGCGCCAGCTACGGCATCTTGAGGACCTCGAAGTAGACCTTTCGAAAGGCCACGTCCTCCGCCAGCAGGTCCCCTCGGCTGCTTTGGCGAAGCGCCCGGCGACTGAGTCCTCCCTGTACCACTTGTCAACGCGAGAGTGGTTGAGAGCGGCGTTGAGGACAGCCGGCCGCCCAATGCTCCTGAGAGCTCGTCCAGCTTGATCAGCGGAAAGGTTGGGAAGTCAAACTGAAATGGAGCGGAGGCTTGAGGAGTGAATAAAAGGGTGAAGGTGGAACTAAGTTGGAGGGCAGCCAGGGCGGAGCTGGGTGGCGTTCTGAATTGGCAAGCCTTTGAGCCGCCAGTACTCTTGTCGAATGAGTTGATTGAAGATGAGCTTGTCTCCGAGCTCCGCCGGTGTGAGATGTATCCTCTTCACCTCGGCCAGGGGAGATCTGGGGTTGAGCACTGAGGAGGCGTTGAGGAGGGAGTTTCCCAGGGCCAGCACCGTGCGGGCCGATCCATGGTTGGGCATTTGTCGGGCGTAGTACAGCCCTCTCGGCGTCACCTCCTGCACCAGATGAGACCAGCTGCTCAACTCCAGCGCCGTCGGGAAGTATGTCTTGATGGGGTGGGCGGCATCGTGGTGGACCAAGAGGCTAACGACCTCTCAGCCTCGGGGCGGCATCCATGAAGCCTACTGGTGGAGATTGGAGCCTTTGTGGCCCGAGATTTGGTGGACGATTTGGAGTTGTTGGCCGCTCAACGCTTGGGACAGCTCCTCCAGCTCGATGATCGGGAACGGCGGGTAGTGATGCTGAAAAGCAGCGGAGGCTTGAGGAGGCGAAAGGCGGAATAAAAGGGTGAAGGTGGAACTTGATAGTGGGTCGGACCGTGGTTGGGCATTTGGCGGGCGTAGAGCCCGTGCATTTCTTCGGTCATCACCTCCCGCGCTATTGGGAAGCAGAAACATGCTTGTTTTTTAGAAGCCGGCCCTGTATTATTGATTGGTCAGACTTTTAGTGGATCTAGCTTCCATTGTGAATTAAAGTGTGTACGAAAATTCCTAGAACTTGCCCGGGTAAGAGGGCCCGGAGGGAAAAAAGAAAAGAATGAGGAGGGAGGAAGGTACCTGAGTGGAGGAGGTGGAGGCGGAGGAGGCTTTGGCGTGGCGGGAACCGTGATTTGGTTGCCGTTGTGGTCCAGATTCTGTACTCCTTCCATGAATTGTCCTCCTGAAGTAGCCGCTTCTAGAGGAGCAAATGGATGAGTGAAAGGGAGAAACCGTGGAGGACATGATGGAAGAGTCTGGGCGGAAGGGCGGAGGGAGCAGCTAGATCTGATCTGATGCTTGGTGGAGTGGTTTCTTCAAGCACATATCACCAGTTAAGGGTACGCATGGCTGCAAACCAGCGGCTATATAGACTTACAAAAGTGCTGCTCTCTGGGACAAAAAAGAACCCCGGAAATCCAGGCAATAAAATATTATCCAAAACTCCTAGGATTCGCCCATATAGAAGAAGGAAAAAAGGAAAGGAGGACCTGAAGGGAGGTACCGGGGTCCCCGATTCCTTCAAGTGATCCACCGCCAGCCGGTCCCCGATCTTGCCCTCCTTGTCTCCCTTGGCAGCCTTGGCGGTGCCCAGGTCAAGGTCGATCTGGGAAAAAAGGAAAGGAGGACATGAAGGGAGGTACCGGGGTCCCCGATTCCTTCAAGCGATCCACCGCCAGCCAGTCCCCGATCTTGCCCTCCTTGTCTCCCTTGGCGGTCGTCATCGGAGGCGGTCCCTGGGGTGGCGCCAGCAAGGTGGGCGCTCCAACGCAGCTTCTTCACTTTCGTCTTAACGAGGGCCAGCAAGTAGCTGGCCTTGTCGGTCTGCTCTGCGACTGCGACCAGGATGAAGTTGGCGGGCGGGATGATGAGCAAGGCATGGCAGTCACCCTCCGCCGCCGCATCCTTCTTGGCCTCGTCCTCCTTCTTCTCCTCGTCCTCCTTCTTCTCCGGTGGTCGGTGGGCGTAGACGGGCTTCTCGCCAGCTGAGCAGTGCACCAGGGCAGCTTGCGGCATCTTGATGGTGTCGAAGTAGACCTGCCGGAACCCTTCATCAGTCTCAAGCAGGTCCCCGATCTTGCCCTTCGCTTCTCCCTGGGCGGCCTTGGCGAACTTGCCGGCGACGGAGTCCTCCTTGTACCACTTCTCGGCGCAGGGGCAGTTGTAGGGTGGAGTTGAGGACTGCGACGGCCTCCTTGAGCTCTTTCACCAGCTCCACAGCCACCACCTTGCTGTCCGTGGCCTGCCAGCTCCTTCAGTTCGCCCTTGTAGACGGCGGCGAGCTTGGCCGAGGCTCCAGGCTCCTCCAGGCTCCCGCGACTCTCCTTCCACTCTTTCGAGCAGTCGCCGCGAAGGAACATCTTCAGGGAACAGGTTGTCCTTGCAGTTGAGCCCCTTCGCCACTTTGCCGATATCGAGCATGCTCATCGTCAGCGGCTTGTAACTGAAAACTCCACAATTTTTTCTTCCATCACTCCCAGGTCTACTCTTCCAACCCTTGCATTAGCATGGCAACGCGGAAGGAAGAGTGGAGAAGAAACTCCTACCGGTACTTCGCCTGGGGAGGGACTGCTTCTAGAACTTGGAACTTCTAGAACTGACGCGGAACTGGAAGGCCTCGGTCAGCGCCCTGATCTCCTGCATGGCCATGCTGAGGTCCTGCAGAGTTGTGGCCAGCTGGGCCATGTCCAAGGCGGATGGCAAAGATGGCACATGCTAAGGTCCATCTTCCAGCATCACTCAAGGTGCTTTTCAATAACTGCGACAGTGTTGTTTAAAAAAAGGCAAGAAACAGGTGAAAAGAAGGGCAGTGTTTCTGATTTTCATTTTAGAGGGCCGTTTAGATGATAATGCTGGCGTTGCCGGGGTGTGGGTGGCAAACTTGTGGCTGGAGCTGAGCTCTGCAGTGATGGCCTGGCTTGCCTCCTGCAAATAGGCAAACCTGTCAATCATTAGGCTTTAATCTCAGAGGCGAAGACCTCAGTGTTAGTATTCTTCTGGAGCGTGTGTCTGATTCTTTGGTCCGTCTGGATGGAAGGAGAATGGGCCAGATGGAAATGGAGTCTGGGCCAGATGGGATTACTGCAAATGACTGCTGTGGATTGGCAGTTGAAAAGGGGGAAGGGGAAGAAAAACGCCGATAGTTAGGTTGAGGTCGTTCTGGGAGGGCTCGTTGTGGTTGGAGGCTGTGCCATTGGCGAGGCAGGCGCTCCTCCACGGCTTCTTCACCTTGGGCCTGCTCAGGACGCTCCTTGAAGGCCGGGAGCAGGACTTGGATGGCTTCCTGCCACCAGAGCTGGCCGGCGCTCTCGCAGAGGACGCTGAACACATCCTCCCGCCCCTCCGCCACCAGGATCTTGTTGCTGGTGGGGATGAGGGCGACGGCGTGGGCGGGGACCTCTTCCTTCTTGCTACCTCCGGCGGCGTTCTTGCCGGCAGGGCAGAGCTCCAGCGCCAGCTCCAGCATCTTGAGGACCTCGAAGTAAACCTTTCGGAAGCCCACGTCTTCCGCAAGCAGGTCCCCCACCCGCCCCCTCTGCTCTCCTCGGCTGCTTTGGCGAAGCGCCCGGCGACGGAGTCCTCCCTGTACCACTTGTCAACGCGAGAGTGGTTGAGGGCGGCGTTGAGGACAGCCGGCCGCCTAATGCTCCTGAGAGCTCGTCCAGCTTGATCAGCGGAAAGGTTGGGAAGTCAAACTGAAATGGAGCGGAGGCTTGAGGAGGCAAAAGACGGAATAAAGGAATAGCCAGGGCGGAGCTGGGTGGCGTTCTGGATTGGCAAGCCTTTGAGCCGCCAGTACTCTTGTCGAATGAGTTGATTGAAGATGAGCTTGTCTCCGAGCTCCGCCGGTGTGAGGTGTATCCTCTTCACGGTGGGGAGGAGCTCGGGAAGGGGCGATCTGGGGTTGAGCACTGAGGAGGCGTTGAGGAGGGAGTTTCCCAGGGCCAGCACCGTGCGGGCCGATCCATGGTTGGGCATTTGTCGGGCGTAGTACAGCCCTCTCGGCGTCACCTCCTGCACCAGATGAGACCAGCTGCTCAACTCCAGCGCCGTCGGGAAGTATGTCTTGATGGGGTGGGCGGCATCGTGGTGGACCAAGAGGCTAACGACCTCTCAGCCTCGGGGCGGCATCCATGAAGCCTACTGGTGGAGATTGGAGCCTTTGTGGCCCGAGATTTGGTGGACGATTTGGAGTTGTTGGCCGCTCAACGCTTGGGACAGCTCCTCCAGCTCGATGATCGGGAACGGCGGGTAGTGATGCTGAAAAGCAGCGGAGGCTTGAGGAGGCGAAAGGCGGAATAAAAGGGTGAAGGTGGAACTTGATAGTGGGTCGGACCGTGGTTGGGCATTTGGCGGGCGTGGAGCAGCCCGCGCATTTCTTCGGCCATCACCTCCAGCGCCATTGCAAAGTAGAAACATGCTTGTTTTTTAGCATCCGGCCCTGTATTATTGATTGGTCAGACTTTTAGTGGATCTAACTTCCATTGTGAATTAAAGTGTGTACCAAAATTCCTAGGACTTGCCCGGGTAAGAGGGCCCGGAGGGAAAAAAGAAAATAATGAGGACGGAGGAAGGTACCTGAGTGGAGGAGGCGGAGGAGGTGTTGGTGTGGCGGGAACCGTGATTTGGTTGCCGTTGTGGTTCAGATTCTGTACTCCTTCCATGAATTTTCCCCCTGAAGTAGCTGTTTCTAGAGGAGCAAGTGGATGAGTGAAAGGGGGAAACCGTAGAGGACATGATGGAAGAGTCTGGGCGGAAAGGCGGATCTGATCTGATGCTTGGTGGAGTGGTTTCTTCAAGCACATATCACCAGTTAAGGGTACGCATGGCTGCAAACCAGCGGCTATATAGACTTACAAAAGTGCTGCTCTCTGGGACAAAAGAGAACCCCGGAAATCCAGGCAATAAAATATTATCCAAAACTCCTAGGATTCGCCCATATAGAAGAAGGAAAAAAGGAAAGGAGGACATGAAGGGAGGTCCCCGATTCCTTCAAGCGATCCACCACCAGCCGGTCCCCGATCTTGCCCTCCTTGTCTCCCTTGGGGGTCGCATCGGAGGCGGTCCCAGGGGCGGCGCCAGCAAGGTGGGCGCTCCAACGCAGCTTCTTCACTTTCGTCTTGACGAGGGCCAGCAAGTAGCTGGCCTTGTCGGTCTGCTCCACAAAGGCCGGCTGCAGGACTTCGATGAGCCTTGTCCACCACTGGCCGTCGCCGCCGGTCTCGCTGAACACGCTGCAGACGTCCAGGGTCCCATCTGCGACCAGGATGGAGTTGGCAGTTGGCCGGGATGATGACCAAGGCGTGGCAGTCACCCTCCGCCGCCGCATCCTTCTTGGCCTCGTCCTCCTTCTTCTCCTCGTCCTCCTTCTTCTCCGCTGGGCGGTGGGCGTAGACGGGCTTCTCGCCGGCTGAGCAGTGCACCAGGGCAGCTTGCGGCATCTTTATGCTGTCGAAATAGACTGCCGGAACCCTTCATCAGTCTCAAGCAGGTCCCCGATCTTGCCCTTCGCTTCTCCCTGGGTGGCCTTGGCGAACTTGCCGGCAACGGAGTCCTCCTTGTACCACTTCTCGGCGCAGGGGCAGTTGAGGGTGGAGTTGAGGACTGCGACGGCGCCGCAGCAGGCGCTGGCCTCCTTGACCTCTTTCACCAGCTCCACAGCCTCCAGCTCGCTGTCCGTGGCCTGCCAGCTCCTTCAGTTCGCCATTGTAGATGAGGAGGACGGCGGCGAGCTTGGCCTGGCCGAGGCTCCAGGCTCCTCCAGCTCCCGCGGCTCTCCTTCCACTCTTTCCAGCAGTCGCCGCGAAGGAACATCTTCAGGGAACAGGTTGTCCTTGCCGTTGAGCCCCTTCGCCAATTTGCCGATATCCAGCATGCTCATCGTCAGCGGCTTGTAGCTGAAAACCCCACATTTTTTATTCCATCACTCCCAAGTCTACTCTTCCCACCCTTGCATTAGCATGGCAACACGGAAGGAAGAGTGGAGAAGAAACTCCTACCGGTACTTCGCCTGGGGGGACGCCATGCTGAGGTCATGTAGAGTTGTGGCCAGCTGGGCCATGTCCAAGGCTTATGGCGAAGATGGACTAGACGCGGAGCAGGTCCAAATCCGTAGAGTCAAGCTTGTAGTGTCTGCTTCAGTACGTTGCAGGGAGAGGCTGTGAACTTTGCATGTGTCTTTTGCGCGAAAAAATACAAACGTAAGGAATGTCAGCAAATGTCCTATAAATTATCTTGCCGCGTAGCGTCAAAATAATTATAGATTAGCTTTTATCGGGTTGTTTTTTATGAATTCTAGTGTTGGGGACATTTATCTGTCAAAATTTTCGCGGAGAGGGGGGATTGCTGCATGGCCATTTATTCCCTTTGAAGCTTCCCTACCGTCCCTTGGAACCCACTCCATTCATTCTCTACTTCTCCCCTCACTTGTCCATCAATATGAGTAAATGAAAGAAAGCTGACAGCCAAGGACGTGGGGAATCTGAGAGCGAGGTAGAAAGAGAGAAGGGCGAGAAAAAAAAGCCTAGGATGGAAGGCGAGAGAAATGAGTAGAAAAGATGTCCTAACAGTCCTGATCCGAGCTTCCCTCCAGTACTTTGCCGGACTATTACTTTTTTTTGAACATTGCCGGACATAAACTCTGGACTTTGCCAGACTACAGACTTTGCCGGACTATTTGTTTTTTCAATTTTTCTGAAGTTCTTGTGTTGGCTTCGCCCGACTCCTGGTACTATTGTCAGTCCTTGGTACTCCACGACTGGAGGGCGTAGCCGTAGTAGCTCCCTATCGGTCGCTACGAAAACTACAAGCCTTCAAAGAAAAGTCCGGCAAAGTGCAACGTCATGGTGACAATAAAAAGTCCGGCAAAGTACTGACACCTTCAGGCCATGTGCTTTGTGGCGCAGTTGACATTGGCCAAGGCCAGGAATGGGAGTGTTGGCCGGCCCGAGGCTCAGTCTTTGTTGCCATCGTAGCTGGGAAGTAGAGAGGGCAGAAGCAGAAGCAGGTGAGCAGAAGAACGGGCACTTTGCATCACCCAGAGAGAGAGAGCCTAACTATATTTCACTGCGGACAAAAGGAAATGAAGGCTGAGAGAAGAAATTGAAAGAATGGATTGCAGTCTCAGCTCTGTGGGTGCATTGTGCGGGCAAGATCTCTGTGTGCAATCGAAAAATTGCAAAACATTGGCCGATCGAAATAAATGCAAAATTGTGAACAGATGTTTGTTGTCCGGGCTGCAAAATGCAGTCACTTTGAAGCAAAATTAGACGATTACAAAAATGCACAATAAGCAAAACATGAATGGAAACCGACCACCGATACAATGGAGCATCTCAAACTGGCACCTTCAAAGCAGAACTGCATTAGCGCCAGAACTAGATGTTTTTTCTTCAATGCTTGTATCTGTCATTTCCTATAACATTCATTCCTCATGCAACGCATTTATTTTTTTCAATGTCACTGAAAGACTTTGTTGTGTCACCGAATTAGTGATACCTTCTCCCAGATTACTGCAACTTGTCCTTCCGAGAACGCCCAAAGCAAATTAATATTATGTTGCCAAAATAAACTATATAGCGAAAAAGCACCAGCGGAGATTCATCATTTCTGTAACACTTTTTTCGCTGAATTTTAATTTTTAAAAAGTTTGCAGTTAAACTAATCGATTGAGACAAATTTTCAGCATCCAAGAATTTGCATGTAATTCAGCATGACAGGTTCTCGCGATTCGGCATCACTCGCTCCAGTCCAGACATCACTCGCCTTTTTCATGCGTCTCTCCGCACTCAAAGCGCAGAAACTCCAAAACCTCTGCGTCGTGGGACTGTCAAACCCAGCAGTTAGCCAAATAGACAGCAAATGAATGAAAGAAAAGGTACTTTAAGAAGATGGGCGACAGATATGGCGGGGTGCAAAAGAAAGTCCTGCTTCAGCAGCTCGCTCTGGGCTGTGTCCAGGTCCGTGGAGGAGCCGCCTTGCCCCTCCGCCTCCAACAGCCCTTCTTCCCCTTCGTCCTCTGCTGCCTCTGCCACCTGTTCCACATCCATTTCTCCCATAAATCAATGCCAAATATGGGCTGCCATTTTACGCAGTTAGATTGCCACTGCTAACCGAGAACCCTCCCGTCAAGACCGTCCCCCGTGCAATGCAACCTTTTTCTTGGCCTCGAGATCCGCTTTGGCGACGGCGTCTTTGGCCGCCTGCCTCTGGGCTGCCTCCTCCGACGTCCAGGCTACACCAACACTGGTCGGAGAGAGCCCCACGATCTGCTGGCCCAGCTGCTGGCCTAGCGTCTCCGTGGGAAAAGCGCCCTCCTCCAGCTCACCCCTCAACCATTTCTTCCTTCCCCTACTCCTCCAGTCTCCAATTTAGGAAGGCAAACCTTTGAATGGCGACCAGGGTGCCGAACTGGCCCAGAAGGACGCCGCTAGGATGGGGGCGGGGCGGGCGTGGATGGGCGTAGCCGACCACTTTCACGTCTCAACATTCAGCTGCTCATGGAAGCAAGAGAGGTGATGGAGAAGAAAGTAGGCCTACTTGGCCGTGTGTAGTCCAGACAAGCGGCCCTCTTCAGCTCCAGCTTCTCGCCCAGCTTGCCCAGAGTGTAGGTCAGCATATCGCCCAGCCGCTCTTTCGCTGGAATTTCGGCTATGCCCACGTCCGGTATCTGCAATCCACTGACATGAATCAATCTTGAATCGGATTCAAATAGCCCCTACAGGCCTGCTATATGCTGAAATGCACTGGTCAGACAGAGCTGACCTTCATGTCGAGTAGTTCATGGCCGGAAAAGGTGATAGAGTTTCGATGGGAGGCTTTGTGGAGCTGGTGGGCCATGCTGAGAGCGGTGAGGGTGGCGGCAGCGGCGAGGCTCTGGAACTCCGGGTTCCTGGCCACGAAGTCCGTCTCGCAGTTCACCTCCACCACCGCACCCGCTCCCCCACTCGTCGCCAGCCCAATTACACCCTCTGCTGCCAGTCTGTTGCCCACCTAAAAGGACTGCTCCTGGTTCTATGCTCAATTTAAAAAGTGGTTACGACTAAGGTCGTCAAATAAAAAATAATGATATTTTAACAATAATTCAACCAATAATATAATTATTTTTTATTTGATGGCCTTAGGAAAGGAGCAGAGGATAGAACCTTGCTGGCTTTTTCCCAGCCCTGTTCCTTGGCGAGCTGAGCGAGCCATCGAGTGGCAGCGTCCAAATCGTGGGGGAAGTGGACCAGAGCCTTCTTGCAGTTCACGAAGGAGTAGCCGGTTCTCTGGCGCAGTTTTCGCAGGCTTTCCTTGTCCACTTTGGCATTCTGCAAAACCAATCCAAATCCATTCATTCAAATTGCTTCGCTTGTATGCTTCGCTTGTACGATTGCATAGCTTGAACGCCCTTGGAAACATTGGAAAAGAAATGATGAAACAATGTAGTCGATGCCATCTGCATCCTTGGTGGCAGAGGCCAATGGTCGCAGACTCCAGAGTCCGGCTGCCCGCCGTGCCAGCATTTGTGATTTTCAATGCTTCTTTGCTTCCCGCTTGATGCAATAGCTGGTGGGCTGGTGTGAGGGTGAGCATCTGCGCAGTTTGGCCGTGGCCTGGGGCTGGCAGGAGGCGTGAGGCGATTCCCACGTAGTCCACGTGCGCAGATTCCTTAACACACCCCTACACACAGGCCCCGTCCTCAACACTGCGACACATCTGGCCTCCTCCAATATGGCCAATATGGCCCCCTCTCTCCTCACTGCGACATAGTATTTCCTCCACCTCCTACTTGAACCGCTCCCCATGAAGCCTGAGACCAAGCTCGCCATCGAGGTTTGCCCTTTCCATTTATGGCTGCTCAGTTGATGGGCCCTAGCTGCTCAGCCCTAAACTTAGAGCAGCATTTGAGGTGGTACTTCTGTGCCTGGTGTGGTACGCAGAGTCCACGGCGTCCAACATCCTGAACAAAAAGCTGCTGATGGGCTTTCCGTTCCCTCTGACGGTGGCCATGGCCTCGCTCTTCTGGACCGTCGTCTACTCCGTCCCTCTCACCAAGGCTTGGCACATAAATCAAAGGTCTCCTCTGTCAACCCTTCTTTGCCTCCTTCACTCCCCCAATCCTTCAAGTGCGCTCGACAAGGCGGAGTAATGTTCCCCTTCTCTTTTTATCCCCCCTACTACCTTACTCTCTTCCTTAGCGGAGTAGGAAATCATTTGCTCCGATTTTGTTCTATTCCAAGGGCTTTTGAACCAACTCATTTGCTCCAACCCCAGCGAAGTGAAAAGGCTGTAAAGAGAAGGATAGGAGGGGTTGGAGGCCACTGGGCATCCTGACCTTGGCCAAGTATCTGATGCCGCTGGGTGTGATGAAGGTCATCGCCTTGGGCGCCTCCTTCGCCAGTATCACCTACGTTCCCGTCTCCTACGCTCACACAAGTATCCCTTCCTCCTT
>JASANA010002763.1:0-12569 GCA_030248095.1 Ptycholaimellus sp. GST1_10
CCCACAGCCGTCCGCCCTGGCCCCGTGGCTGTCCAGCCTGGCCCCGGTCTCGACCCCATGAAGGCTTAGCCTGTGAAGGCCGTGAGGATGAGAAGAGAGTGGTGGTGAAGGACCGTTCCAAGGCGTTGTCGGTGGTCCCGCGGAGTAGCTTCAGCTCTGCGCTGAGTAGCTTCTCGAAGTCCTTGTACCCCGGCACCGCCGTCTGCCCCGCTCGCAGCCGCTGCTGCTGGATGTCGCGGGAGAAGGCCGGTGGAAGCTTGGTGAGCAGAGTGCAGGTGTGGGTGTCCAGGGCAGTCTCCTCGACACCCAGGCTGACGAGGCGGGCCATGAGGAGGCGGTAGGCGTTGCTGAACTCCTCCAGCCCGTCCAGGTCCCCCTCCACCACGACCGGCAGCACCGCCAGTTCTTGGAACAGCGCCGTCTTCACCTGCTCCGCTCTGTCATAGTTCTCGTCAAGAATGCGAAGGGCCTCTTTGAAGGAGTCGGCGGCGTGCTGGTCGAGGGGCTCGATCTTGGCCTTGGCGCGGCCGTCCAGGTTGTTCTGCAGCCAGGCGAACTTGTCTGCCTCCTTCAGCTCGCAGTTGTCCTCCAGCCTGTGTTTTGCCCAGCTCCTGAAATGGGCGTAGGCGCCAACATCGGCCCCATCGAAGACCGGGAAGTCGTGTGTGAGCTTGGACAGCGCAGTGGGCGTCTTCCCCGGCGCCGGCTGATCTGCGCCCCCACCCCGGCCCCCGAGGGCCTGCTGGGCAGCCACCAGCTGAGCTTCCAGACGCTCCTCGCGCCTCCGAGCCTCCTCCCGCGCCTCCCGACTCTCATCCCGCATCAACTGCATCTGCTGTTGCATTAGCTGCACGATCTCCACCAACCCTGGCTCCCCAGCCGCCGCTCCAGCCGGGGCCTTGTCCTCTTGTTCCAGGTAGGTGTAGATGATCGGCACCCCATCCGGGTCCACGACTTCCTCGTCCAGCATCTGCTCCACCATCGACCGCGGCGCCGCCCCGGCCTGCTGCATGTCCTTGCACTCCGGGCAGTGGACCCAGAAGTTGGAGGCCTTGGTGCCCCCGCTCGTCAGCTGGCTGAGCTTGTCCCAGAGCCCCGGCGTCACCGAGCCCAGCGGGTCAAAAGCGGCATCCAAGAAGGCGAGGCAGTAGTGGGACGCGCAGTTGCCGCAGGTGATGCAGAGCTTCGAGTGCTTTCCATCCGTCCCACCCCGGCACCGCTTCCCGCACTTGGCCTTGGAGTTGGCAGGCAGGACTGTCGAAGTAGGTGCCATTGGAAATGATGCAATAGAGAGGAAGGCCTAGAGGCGCTGTCCGGAGACGCTGGGCGTTGACCCGGGCGCGGAGAGCCACTTCTCCCCCAGCTCCAGCAATCTCTCCACCACTCCCGGCCCTCTTTCAGGCCTCCAGGAGATTTTCCTAATTTTAAGGCTCCACTTGCTACTCTAGTTTATTACTGGACCATGAACGCACACAGAAGAAGAGGTACAGACAGCCGCCTCCCTGCTTAGCAAGGGAAGGCGCCAATACGGATTCAGATTGTGTGCATGCAGATTGCAATGCCTTTATCGAATTTGAAACATTGCTATCCAAAAGGATGTTTTCTAGCAGTACGTGAGCTACTGGTGTCGCAGTGCCATGGTGGACGAGAACCTGAATTTCGATCAGAAGATCTCAAACGATGGAACATCCCACGCCAGCTCCTGCTTCCACTGCGACACTAACAAGTGAGCCAAATTCCAATGCTTCCCTCGAATTTTGTTTGGCCAGCCAACATGCGTTATCCTACCCACTGGCGGGCAACCGAGGTGCGGGAGTGTGATGGCTGTGCAAAGCATCCATAGTTTTTGTATGCATGCACATAAGTTGGTTGCGGAACAATTTTGTTATTTTTTGTATAAATTATATATTTTTATATTTATATTTTTGAAACTAGACATGATTCTAAAACTTGATGTGCATTTTCCAATAGCTTCAAATGATAGACCGGCTACGTTCCGTGAAAGTCTGGTGACATTCTATGGCAATAAAAGTATATAGGTATGTGGGCGGTAGTTTTGGCAAGGAAGCTAGCGAGAATTCCAGTCTCTCCCTTCCACCAGCTGCTCGAAGCCGCCCAAATCTCATTCTATTCGCCCACTTGTACCAAATGGCCATTGCTATGTATTTCATTCCCTTTACACTTTCTAGCATCTATTCGCAATCCATATTTTTTCTTTTCTTTCATTAGTTGGTATCACAAATAGCAACGCGAAAATGTCTGAAAGTTTGAAATGCAGGATTTAGGTTTTATATTTTGCGTAAAGAAAAGGAAATTTGTCTCAACCGATGCAGCGTTACGCAATATAGAATGGAAAAAAGCGGTAGAATGATGTTTTAGAAATATGACAGGCAGTCTGCATGCTAGGTTATCATAGAATCTCCATCAAGTTGCCCATAGACTATTGTGAGCTCTGTCAGCAGGCGAGAAGACTAATTGCCTTGAGCCAAAATTGCTCCGCATGACCCTTAGTGTAGCAGGAAAGTATTGATGTAGGGATGTGGAGTGGGTAAGGTTGATGTAGGCGAGAATAATGTGCGGGCAGTGCCGGAAAAGAGATGCAGGGAGTCCGCCTCTTTGTCTCTGCCTCTGTCCTTTATGCCATGGGGAGGAATGTGGGTTGTAGGGGGTGAGGCGGCTGTACTTTGCCCAGCCCTTGGCCCCGCCTCGCCTAAGTGGCGAGGAGGTTGGCAGGGTCCCGAAGGGCGAAAGAAGATGGGCCAGGGGAGGGTGCGCGGTTTGGGGAGGGAAGGCTATATTATCGACCTGGGCCAGGGAAGGCGCTCTTGAGGCAAAGGTGGCGGGTGGGGGGGGCACATTAGGCCGCTAGCAGCAGCCCCTCCTTGCTTCTGCGCAGAGGCGAGGCTAGCTGCTGCTGCTGCTGCTCCTCCTATTACCGTCCCTCTTGTCCAGGCTTGCCCCAGCCTTCTCCCCGGCTGCCTTGCGGCAGGCAAGTGATTGCACTGGGCGGGTTGGGCTCATCACCTCGGCGACAGACTCGTTCTCCTCCCTGCACCTGTCCTGGAGCAGGAGCAGAGTCCTATGCTTCACTGCTGCAGGTGTTCAGGGCGCGTCTCCTGGGTGACGGTTGGAGGATGTTCGAGCGGCGGACGGGGCGTCTCTGGTGCGAATCCAGCCTCCACCAGCACCACTTCCACGGCCTTGAGGAGCCCATGAACTCAGTTTAGTCCCCGCTGACTACCCTCCAAGTCCCAAGTTCAAACAAAAGAGTGCGCGGCAGATATCGTCGCTATGGATCGGGGGCATCACACTGTTTGCGCTTTTCCTCGACTCCAGCTACATTCGCAACGTTCGGCCTTCCGCGGCCTTCGTTTTCGCTGCCCTTGTGTTCGCATTTCCGCTTACATTATTGCATTTGACCGATAAGAAATGGAATTGGAAAAGATGTCCAAGAAATGGGCCCAAAATTGCTCGACAGTCGATAAGTGACTGAAAGCTGGAATAAGTGGAGTCTGGCATGATAAAAGGTGATGATTGCAGAGCGGTGTCAGTGTCAAGCAGCTACTATCATGCAACACTGAGCCTATTCGGTCAGCTGTTGGACGAGCTGAGCCTGGTTTGGGCCTCCATCGCAAGCTGGATCGTTTGGCTTCCTGGAACGCCCACCCACTTCAAAGCTATTCACAGGCAGACTCCTCCTTACCCTCCTCCCCACCTCTTCCTTAACTCTCACTCTCACCTTCAGGACAGGCATCCGGGTAGCCGTGCTGAGCCTGGGCATCGTCTACACCTTCGCCCTGCTGCTGATGCCGAGCGTGAACGCCATCTTCCTCATGTTCTCCCTCCTCTGGATCTTCGGCATGGTCTTCTGCGAGCTCCAGCTCTTCCCCGTACCCTCCGCCTACTTCCTCGCCAAGTACGGCCTACTGGTCGGCAGCCTCGGCATCGGACTCTGGGTCTACGAACAGCTCAATTGCACCACTCTCCTCTCTTTAGGTCTCTTTCTCTCAGCCCTCTTGTACACCTTCGCCCTGCTGCTGATGCCGAGCGTGAACGCCATCTTCCTCATGTTCTCCCTCCTCTGGATCTTCGGCATGGTCTTCTGCGAGCTCCAGCTCTTCCCCGTACCCTCCGCCTACTTCCTCGCCAAGTACGGCCTACTGGTCGGCAGCCTCGGCATCGGACTCTGGGTCTACGAACAGCTCAATTGCACCACTCTCCTCTCTTTAGGTCTCTTTCTCTCAGCCCTCTTGTACACCTTCGCCCTGCTGCTGATGCCGAGCGTGAACGCCATCTTCCTCATGTTCTCCCTCCTCTGGATCTTCGGCATGGTCTTCTGCGAGCTCCAGCTCTTCCCCGTACCCTCCGCCTACTTCCTCGCCAAGTACGGCCTACTGGTCGGCAGCCTCGGCATCGGACTCTGGGTCTACGAACAGCTCAATTGCACCACTCTCCTTTCTTTAGGTCTCTTTCTCACAGCCCTCCCTCCAATAGCAGCACAGATCTCTCTTTTGCCAGGCTTCCCCTACTTTCACGCCGTCTGGCACGTCCTCGCCGGCACCGCCATCCATTTTGGCATCCTTTTCTGCACCTTCTGCGATGCCTACAAGAAGAAACTGGCGCCTCGCATCCTCTGGTTCTTTCCATCCCTCCTCCTCCAGACTGAGAGGATAAGCTGGCAGGTTCGCGGGCTTCTATCCCTACCTGTATCTGGGCCAGACGGGGGCCGGGCAGAGCCATTCCGCCTAACTCTCCCTGCCTCCTCCTCAGCTCGTCATCCCCTTTTGCCTCCTCATCACCTTGCCTACTCATCCACCTCGCCTTTCTCTTTCTTCCAACGCCAACCTTGTGCCAGTGATACCAGTCGATTCTCTTCGCCTTTCCTTCCTTCCTTTCGTCTTCGAACATTCTGCCTCAAAATAGCCACCTCACTTCCTGTCTTGCCAGTAGGAGGGCAGTAGTGTCAATGCGCCGGGACGGGAAAAAGGCTGAATGTGAGAGAGGCCAGCTGAAGCCTGGGCCGACGTCAGCAGTGGCAGGCACGGGAGGAGACGCACAAATCAGACTGATTGCCTGTGTACCGTCAGTGGCCTTTACCACAGACCTAGCCCCACCTTTCCGCCCCCCTTCATGCCACTCTCTCACTCTCTACGTCACTCACTAGTCGCCCAGCCAGCTGACGTACAATTTAAACTCTATCAGCTCTACACCACTCATTCAAACACCTATCTATACCTAGAAAGTAGCACTTCAAACCTTTCCTTGCCAGATGATGAACTGCTGTTCCCATGGGCGGGAAAACGAGTAGCAGATAAGATCTGCCGACGCCGCCAGTGGCATGCAAGATTGCATCGCATTATTTTCCACAAAGACGGCTGCATGGTGTTTGCTTTTTCTCGTCTTACTCAGTGGCTGGCAAAACAGACAGGCGGCTGTGCAAACAGAGCTAATGTTTCAAATGAGTGAAGCAAAAGAAGGGCGTCTGCGTGAGGGAAACGTAGTGGGTCGGCGTTGTCCATCGTGTAGGACGGAGAGCCCCGTCCGCAAGGAAGTGAGTGAGGGGAAACCAGAAAGGCGTCGTGCTTTCGCCTTTGCCCCATTCTCTTCTCGCCTTTCGCCCCACTCCTTTCCTCTCTGAAGGCCGGGTGGAGAGACTCAGCCAGCCTTACATCAATCTCTTCCTGTCCTTGCCCCCTGCTCCACATCCACTTCCCCTTTCATCCCATTTTCCTCTTTTTCTCAAGGGCAGCCTTGTCAATCGCTGGCAGGGGGAGGGGGTGGGCAAAGACTTTTGCGCGCTGTTTAAGGAATTGTGAGGGCGGAATTAAGGTGTAGATGGAGAGTGGGGTTGGGTTGCAGCCCAAAGAATGAGCGGAGAGCCAGAGGTGATGGAGATGTACGAACAGAGCAGCGGCGTCTCTGCAATGCCAGGTAAAAGCGCTGACGTCATCTGCATCGCGCGGCAAAACATTTCTCCGCCTTTTGCTTTCTTTCAGCGAGTTTCCTGCTGAAACTTCGATTAAGCGATTAAGCTCTCTTAGCTGCCGCATTTTCCTCTCCTGGCTTCAAACATGCGCAACATTAAACAAGACAAAAAAATTCTAAAAAAAACATTCTAAAATATGTCCATAAAATTAGACCGCAGTTATAATGTAGAAAACGAGAGGCATGAGAGCTGAAGAAGTAGGTGTTAAAAATGGAGCTAAAAGATGGGGTGTGAGTTTATGGGTGAGAAAAGGGTGAAGGTGATGGCTTAGGCGGAAGCGGGAGGTGCGATAGGAGAGCCGGGCTGGGGGAAGACCCGGAAGACTCGTTCCGCACGACCTTGACGCTCTCCATCCCCTTCCCCATCCATTGCACACCAATCCCCCCTCCCTTCATATCATACCATATTTTTTGCTTCCAATGCCCCATCCGTTAACCGTTTGATCTTAGACAATAGCCTGATATTGTAGCGATTCAACAAGTGAATCACTTTAGCAGTAGTAAATTCAAACAAGGTATTCTCGGCTGTTGCCAAGAGATGCGCGGCCTTACTTCAGGATTCCACCCAGATGAACCTATATGCCACAATTCAGCAAATTTCAATGAAAAACTATGAATTTATCAATATTTAAATTTTTGAAACATCAAAGTTTTAGGTTATTGATTATAAATCAAGAAATAATAAAAATTTTCAAAATTCTTTATAGTACCTTCAAGATATCACCACGACAGGGGTATATGCCAAAACTCAACTGATTTTATTGAAAAATCATGGTTTTATGCATGTTCAAATTTTTGACCGCGGAGCGGCCCGAAGGGCCGCTCCGCGGTCTATAGAGGTTACTGAACTTTTGTCCTCATGTGTATGTATATATATATATCTGGAAATGCTGGGAACGGGCGAATTCTCAACGGATTGGGACACACTTTTTTTTTCCTGAAAGGTAATGCAATTTTAGGAAGATCTGGAGGGGTAGACCTGGTTTCCGAGCATATGAAACATTACTTATTTGGGTAGAAAGGTTTAAACATTGCAATATACAGTTTTTGCGCTGTAGCACCTGTAATCTTGAGAATTGCACAGACAACTTGAGTTTTTTTGTTCACAAGTCGTATATAACGATTCCAAATCTGTGCTTACTTTTGAAAATCATTGAAAAACCACAGACTTACTTTCTCGAGTGACAAACTTTCACGCATGGCAATGTCATCAATAATTAGTAACACCTGAACGGCTAAGAATTGCACTAAAGACTTGAGTTTTTTTGTTCACAAGTCGTATTTAGCGATTCCAAATCTGTGCTTACTTTTAAAAATGGTTGAGAAACCACAGACTTACTTTCTTGAGTGACTAACTTTCATGCACGACAATGTCATCATTAATCAGTAACATCTGAATGGCTAAGAATTGAACAGAGGACTTGAGTTTTTTTGTTCACAAGTCATATATAGCGATTCCAAATATGTGCTTACTTTCAAAAATGGTTGAGAAACCACAGACTTGCTCTTAGCACTGACAAAATTCCATGCATTCATATTGTAAGCGTAGAGGTGGTGCGCTCCGCGGTCACCTATTGCGCTTTGCGCCATATACTTGTTGAAACATCACGAATTTGGTTTTTGGCTATAAATCAAGAAATAATAAATATTTCAAAAATTCCTTTTGCCAGCTTTGAAATGTTATTTAGACGTACGTATCTGCCAAAAATCAGCTAATTCCATTGAAAAACCAGTGATTTAGGATTTTTCGTATTTTGAAACATCAAAAAATTGAGTTTTGGGCGAAAATCAAAAAATTACGCCAAGCACCAAAAATGGTCCCGAGGCACCGCCTAGGTGGACCTTCATGCAAAAAATCAGCCAATTTCGTTGAAAAACCGCGGAGTACGGGCATGCCACACACACATATATATATATACTAGTAATATGGGTCAGTGGCCGCGCTTTGCGCGGCCACACTTTTCATTCAGCATCTTTAGTTTCTTTTTTTGTTCATCCACACTTTACAGCATTTTTAGTTTTTTTGTTAACATAAAATAGTTAATACATTGACTGGCACCTATTGATCACAGGTGCAGTGTGTCCTTTCGGGTTCCGAGAAAATTCTCGTTTTATTGGGCTGGCGCGAGGGAGCATAGCGACCGTCAGCGCCCAGCCCCTCTTTTCGACCCAGGTGTACGTTTTCGGGGTTATTGCTAGATCTCCATTTTGATAAGGCTCCTGCTCCTCACAGAAGAATCCAATCGTTCTGATTCTTTTTGCATTGGAAAGAGCATCATCTATTTGACCAAAACTCGCGAGAAATCGCCAAAAAGTTGCAGCAAGCATTAGAAAATCGGTCAAAACTCCTCCTTCTCCTTCTCCTTCTCCTCCTCCTCCTCCGCATCTATTCAATGAACGATAGTAGGTATTCAATCGGCCTGTGTTAAAGGCATCAATCGGCAAGGTCCAATGGTAATTTGATTTTGTTAATATAGGTCAATTGTGTACAGTGAATCATCGGTTGTGTGGTCAAGTGGCTTGTTCGTCTGACCTGGTTCGAACTGAGCTGGGTTCGAACCTGGCTCAATGCAAACAAATTTTTGGCATTTTTTTATGAATACTATTTTTTTGCCATTTTCTAAAAAAGCACCATTCTTGTGTCTTAAAAAAGGTAAAAGCTAAATTTTACAAATAGTTTTATGTATTTAAAGTAGAGAACCATCGGCAGGCCAAAAGTATAGCTCTTTTCGCCGAAAATCGATTGTAATGAGAAAATTTCTGAAAAATATATTAACTTACCAATAAATTTGAATTGTATTTTTCATTTTTGAAACGTTTCGTTTTGTTGCATTTTTATAAAATTATATTTTATTTTTATTTAGTATTTATTTAATTATCTAATAAAATCTTAACTAAATAAATAACCAACAATATAAACATTTTTATTTACATATTATATACTATATTAAAAGTGGAAGAAATATCTGGTACCATCGGCAGGCCAAATTTGAGTCTCTTTTCTCCAAAATTTGCAACTGCCTCGAGTAAAAAGTTAAGGAAATACAAATTCTACTAGTGGAATCTGCTGCGTCATCTGCATTTTGTTTTTGGGCGCGCATGGAAAGAGACACTGAACTGCGCGCCAAAAACAAAATGCAACTGACCAAGCAGCAGATTCCACTAGTAGAATTTGTATTTCCTTAACTTTTTACTCGAGGCAGTTGCAAATTTTGGAGAAAAGAGACTCAAATTTGGCCTGCCGATGGTACCAGATATAGTAATATTATGGGGCGGGACGCCATTTTTGGAAATTTTCATGTTAGCCACTCGTTATCGGGAGGACCTCTGAACCCAAAAAAATTCGAGAATTTTGTCCCCTTTTCTGAGGCATTCTGGCTGCCCCCGTCCCTGTGTTGAAGCATAGGGAGGCTCCCCCGACCCTGTGTTGAAGCATAGGGAGGCTCCCCCGACCCTGTGTTGAAGCATAGGGAGGCTCCCCCGACCCTATGTTATAGCATATGGAGCCTCCCCCGACCCTATGTTATAGCATATGGAGCCTCCCCCGTCCCTATGTTATAGCATATGGAGTCTCCCCCGTCCCTGTGTTATAGCATATGGAGCCTCCCCCGTCCCTATGTTATAGCATATGGAGTCTCCCCCGTCCCTGTGTTATAGCATAGGGAGTCTCCCCCGTCCCTGTGTTATAGCATATGGAGCCTCCCCCGTCCCTATGTTATAGCATATGGAGTCTCCCCCGTCCCTGTGTTATAGCATATGGAGTCTCCCCCGTCCCTGTGTTATAGCATATGGAGCCTCCCCCGTCCCTATGTTATAGCATATGGAGTCTCCCCCGTCCCTGTGTTATAGCATAGGGAGTCTCCCCCGTCCCTGTGTTATAGCATATGGAGCCTCCCCCGTCCCTATGTTATAGCATATGGAGTCTCCCCCGTCCCTGTGTTATAGCATAGGGAGTCTCCCCCGTCCCTGTGTTATAGCATATGGAGGCTCCCCCGACCCTGTGTTGAAGCATATGGAGGCTCCCCCGACCCTGTGTTATAGCATAGGGAGGCTCCCCCGACCCTGTGTTGAAGCATATGGAGGCTCCCCCGACCCTGTGTTATAGCATAGGGAGGCTCCCCCGACCCTGTGTTGAAGCATATGGAGGCTCCCCCGACCCTGTGTTGAAGCATATGGAGGCTCCCCCGACCCTGTGTTATAGCATAGGGAGGCATAGGGAACCCTTCTGTAGTAGAAAAATTAAAAAATTCAAAAAAAAAATTAAAAAATTAAAAATTTTGTTTTTTTCGTATTTTCCTTCTCGATATTTACTGGGAAATACGGCTAAAAAATACAGCTATTTAGTCATATTCCGCGGATCTGAAATATATCGACTAACCGATATGCTTTTCTCGGTTCTCCATTCTCGGTATTTACTCGATATTTACTGGGAAATACGACTAAAAAATACGACTAAATAGTCGTATTCTGCGGATCGATAATATATCGACTAACCGATATGAATTCTTGGTTATATTGTGGATTAGGCATTCTCGTCCGGGAAACTTTTTCTGGGTAGTCGTTCTCGATCTCGTATCGACCCTTTTGGAAAAAAGGGACACACTGTCACAGGTGTCTTTATGTAATGCTGATAATATTTAAATCTTCAGCTCAGCAAATGCATTTGAAGTTTCACCAATATCGGAAACTCCACTGGTCATAAATGCAAAGTCAGTAAGATCAAGGACTGCAAACATTGCATGCAGTCAAAGTGACCTCTGGCATTGAACACCAGCAAATACCTACTAATGAATAACTTGACACATCAGCTCACTGAGTAGGGTCAAAATCACGAAAATTGACTTAACTCAATGACATTTTTAACAAATAAAATGGTAATGAAACATAAATGTAAATAGATGGTCTTATACAGAATAGTTCAGGCTTGAATTTAAAAAAAAGTCCGACAGAAAAAGTTAACAACTGGAGGAGCTATGGCGTTTCAAAGTCAAAAAATAGCCAAAAATGCCAAAATCGCACACATTTTCAACCATTTTTCATATTCAACCTTATTGGAGCATAGTGCGCCTAATATATGTTGCACAACTCGCTGAGATCTATCCAAAAAGGTATCATATGCCAGGATATATTTCGAATCCAGCGTGCCCAAGTACCCCTCCCAAAATGGCATCACGCGTATATCTGGTACCATCGGCAGGCCAAATGTGGGTCTCTTTTCTCAAAATGTGGAATTGCCTCGAGTAAAAAGTCAAGGAAATACAATTTTTACTAGTGGAATCTGCTGCTTGGTCAGTTGCATTTTGTTTTTGGCGCGCAGTTCAGTGTCTCTTTCCATGTGCGCCCAAAAACAAAATGCAGATGACGCAGCAGATTCCACTAGTAAAAATTGTATTTCCTTGACTTTTTACTCGAGGCAATTCCACATTTTGAGAAAAGAGACCCACATTTGGCCTGCCGATGGTACCAGATATTTCTCCCACTTTTAATATAGTATAATGTGCAGTGCAGCGATTCCATGACGCAGCGGCAGATGAACGAGGCGAGCGGGACAACCGGTCTCCGCCTACGCTTCCCTTCCTTCACCCCCCCTCCCTCTCCTACTTACCGATTCCCCACTCGTCTTCTTCTGTAGCCAAACTTGCTGAAGGAGAAAGAGTCGAATGTTTATGTTGCTAAGCAGTGCAATGAACAGCACAGCTTTTTGGATAGCAGTTGAGTGATTGTTTGGATGCCCTTCCCATCGGCATGAACGGCGTCCCCACCGACTTCCTCAGCCTCAACGCCCACCTGGCCACGCTGCGCAACTCCAACGACATCGTCCGGACGACCGACCACCTAATCTTCAATCGCTATCCCTTTGGCCTCCCTCACCTCTCCTCCAACTTGCACCTTGTGTACAGAAGGAGGCAGAGCTGAAAGGCATCGGAAAAGCGAAACGCCTTCCTTTGTGACCCCCCGCGGGGCAAAGAAGCAGGCTTTCGCCAATCCACCAGCTAGCGACTGCAAGGGCCAATCGCAACTGGATGCACGCAACAAAGCAAGGTGCCCTTTCGGTTCGACTGCTGCCTGTCTCCGACCAGCAGCCGTTCATGACCTGTCCTCTTCACATCTGGAGAAGGACAGCCTGCAAGTTTTCGGACGAAATGAAAAATCCAAAAACGCCTGCCGACAGCTGCTGCTGCTGCTGCCTGGCCACGAGCTGCATCCCCACTGCCAGCTCTACTGAGTTTCAGAACGAACTTTCTTCTTTGCTGACCTGCGGGTGCAAAGTGAGAATTCCGTTCTGGCTCATCTGCCAATCTCAGAAAGCGATCGATGGCCTTCTGAGATTTCATTTCGGTGTCGACAGTACCACTTTCGACAATCTTCAATCCGGGCAGAAAAGGCTGCCACAGGCTACCCCAACCAAGCAGAGCCAAGCGGAGGAACAGCTGCCACTCAGCTCCTCCACACCCCTGCTTCCACTGGAGTCCTGCCTCCACCCGCGGAAATCCCTTGGTGAACATGCACTGGCCAGATTCTTCACCAGAACCTACGTTGCGACGGCATTAGGGAAGGACAAGGGAATCTCAGAGCTCTATCTC
>JASANA010002765.1:0-11121 GCA_030248095.1 Ptycholaimellus sp. GST1_10
GAAAGCCTGTCAATTTTATTGGGGAGACACAGGTAGGCAAAGAGGAGAGAGGGTATAAGAGGAGAGACCCAGTTTGCAGCGCTTCTGGCGGTGGGGCGGTGGAGGGGGGCCAGTTCTCCTTGTCCTGATCTTCCTTGTTCGGCGTGGGAAGGTGTTGTCCTCGTCCTCCTCTGTGGCGAGCTTGCTCTTCTTGGCCACCGGGGGAGTGCCGGTGGGCGGCAGGTGCTTGAGGAGAGCAAAGGGCTTGTCCTTCTCCTTGAGGTGGTGGCGCTCGTCATCCTCCTCGTGTAGCATGCGAAGGAGGTTCTCCACCACCTCGAGGCAGTCGTGCGCCACAGACTCATCCACCTTGAGGGCCTCCACGATGAGCTTCCCTTGGATCTTCTGCAGTCCCAGGCGCATCTCCGTCGTGCATCCGGCAGGCATAGGCATCCTGGCTGGCTCCTTGGTCCTTGACTGGGCTGTAGCAGAGCAGTAGGCGAAGGGCAAGGAGGAGAGGACTGCTGAGGGCAGAGAGCGCTGAAGAGTTGACTTGGTAGCATGAATGAATTCTCAGCCTCACCTCCACTCCTCCAGGGCCCAGGACATTGCCTCATCTACCGTAGTGCATGCCCTGGGGCGTCCCACAACGTGCCTGTTCAAAATACGCTACTTTCAGCCGTTTTTCCAAAAAAAAGAGCATAATTGGGCCATGTTCGCAAAAATACCCCCGTTTGACCAAGTTTGACCATGTGAGGTTTGAACACTGGCCCCGTTTTGGGAAATTTTAGGTGGCAAACCTGCACGCTTCCGCTTCTTAGCAGGGACGACCCATGTTTGCACATGTCTGCTTCTGGCGGTTTGCTACCTCAAAATTAGTTTTCTTTTTTTGGCTTCTTTGCAAACCTTTGAACTTTGAGCTGGTCAAAGTTGTTTATAGTTTCTTTTGACAACGTGAATTTCCGATTCTTGAGGGAACAATTTAGCATAAAATTTGCCAAAATGGGCCAATGGCATTGTAAAGGATCCACAATTGGCATTGGCCTGGTCTATTCTCACGTCGTGCATGTTGTGGACAAAGCCGACTACAAAATCTGCTCTCACGTAGTGCATGTTGTGGGCAGAGCAGACAGCAAAGCCTGCTCTCATGTAGTGCATGTTGTGGGCAGTGCAGACTGCAAAGACAGCTCTCACGTAGTCCATGTTGTGAAAAGAGCAGCCTGCAAAGACTGCTCTAATGGGCAGAGCAGACTGCAAAGTCTATTCTCACGTAGTGTATGTTGTGGGCAGAGCAGACTGCAAAGACTGCTCTCACGTAGTGCATGTTGTGGGCAGAGCAGACTGCAAAGTCTACTCTCACGTAGTGCATGTTGTGGACAGAGCTGACTGCAAAGTCAGCTCTTACGTAGTGCATGTTGTGGGCAGTGCAGACTGCAAAGACTGCTCTCACGTAGCGCATGTTATGGGCAAAGCAGACTGCACATACTGCTCTCACATAGTGCAAGTTGTGGGCAAAGCAGACAGCAACGACTGCTCTCACTTAGTGCATGTTGTGGGCAGAGCAGACTGCAAAGACTGCTCTCACGTAGTGCATGTTATGGGCAAAGCAGACTGCAAATACTGCACTTATGTAGTGCATGCAGTGGACAAAGCAAACTACAAAATCTGATCTCACGTAGTGCATGTTGTGGGCAAAGCATAATGCAAAACTGCTCTCACGTTGTGCATGTTGTGGGCAGTGCAGACTGCAAAGACTGCTCTCACGTAGTGAATGTTGTGGGGGTGCATGTTGTGGGCAGTGCAGACAGCAAAGCCTGATCTCACGTAGTGCATGTTGTGGGCAAATCAGACTGCAAAGACTGCACTTATGTAGTGCATATTGTGGGCAGAGCAGACTGCAAAGACAGCTCTCATGTAGTGAATGTTGTGGAAAGAGCAGCCTGCAAAGTCTATTCTCACGTAGTGTATGTCGTGGGCAGAGCAGACTGCAAAGACTGCTCTAACGTAGTGCATATTGTGGGCGGAGAAGACTGCAAAGACTACTCTTACGTAGTGCATGTTGTGGACAGAGCTGACTGCAAAGTCAGCTCTTACGTAGTGCATGTTGTGGGCAGTGCAGACTGCAAAGACTGCTCTCACGTAGCGCATGTTATGGGCAAAGCAGACTGCACAGACTGCTCTCACATAGTGCAAGTTGTGGGCAAAGCAGACAGCAAAGACTGTTCTCACGTAGTGCATGTTGTGGGCAGAGGCAGTTGCACTGCACAGCTCCCATGGTCTGATCTGTAGCAACACCAAACATGCATCAGAACACACTCTCACATAGCGGGATTTCAGTGTACTGCTCCACCCATGCTTGTCCCAGTGCAATGAGGATGGGCACATCTGAACAATGCCACAACGCCCTTTAATCATGGCAGTTGCACTGCGCAGCTCCCATGGCCTTATATGTAGCAACACCAAACATGCAACAGAAAACCGCTCTCACGTAGCGCGATTTCAGTGTGCTGCTCCACCCATGCTTATCCCAGTGCAATGAGGATGGACCCATCTGAACAGTGCCACAGCGCCCTTCAATCATGGGCAATTTTTAGGTCCCATTTTTCGAGGTTTTTTCACAATAAATCAAGAGCAACTGAAAATCAGACCAAACCCAAAAAAACGTCCCGAGCCACCACACAGGTGGACCTTCATGCAAAATTTCAGCCAATTTGGTTGAGAAACCGATGAGTACAAGCTCCGGAACCACAACCTCATATATATATATATATATATATATATATATATATATATATATATATATATATATATATATATATATATATATATATATATATATATATATATATATGTAGTGCATGTTGCGGGCAAAGCAGACTGCAAAAACTGCACTTATGTAGTGCATGTTGTGGGCAGAGCAGACTGCAAAGACTGCTCTCATGTAGTGCATTTTGTGGAAAGAGCAGCCTGCAAAGTCTATTCTCACGTAGTGTATGTTGTGGGCAGATCAGACTGCAAAGACTGCTCTAACGTAGTGCATATTGTGGGCGGAGAAGACTGCAAAGACTGCTCTTACGTAGCGCATGATGTGGGCAGTGCAAACTGCAAAGACTGCTCTCACGTAGTGC
Source organism: Ptycholaimellus sp. GST1_10 (assembly GCA_030248095.1). Taxonomy (NCBI): domain Eukaryota; kingdom Metazoa; phylum Nematoda; class Chromadorea; order Chromadorida; family Chromadoridae; genus Ptycholaimellus; species Ptycholaimellus sp. GST1_10. Next base: position 3,108 of record JASANA010002765.1, read on the forward strand.
ATGTTGTGGGCAGAGCAGACTGCAAAGTCTATTCTCACGTAGTGTATGTTGTGGGCAGAGCAGACTGCAAAGTCTACTCTCACGTAGTGCATGTTGTGGACAGAGCTGACTGCAAAGTCAGCTCTTACGTAGTGCATGTTGTGGGCAGTGCAGACTGCAAAGACTGCTCTCACGTAGCGCATGTTATGGGCAAATCAGACTGCACAGACTGCTCTCACATAGTGCAAGTTGTGGGCAAAGCAGACAGCAAAGACTGTTCTCACGTAGTGCATGTTGTGGGCGCTAGACCGCATTGCGGCTAGTTCTAAAAAGAACTGACTGAACTACTGTTTGTAATTGCGAATCCAAATTTAACACTCGACCACATTGTGGCTAGCTCAAAAACGATCTGACTTAACTACTTACTAGCCTTGTTGATCCAAACTGAACACTGGACCATATTGTGGCAAGCTCCAAAACAAGCTGACTGCACTTCTGACCATCCTTGTGGATCCAAACTGAACACTAGACTGCATTGTGACTAGCTCCAAAACGAGCTGACTGAACTGCTGATCATCCTTGTGGATCTAAACTGTAAACTAGACCGCATTGTGGCTAGTTCTAAAAAGAACTGACTGAACTACTGTTTGTAATTGTGAATCCAAACTTAATACTCGACCACATTGTGGCAAGCTCCAAATAGAACTGACTAAACTACTGACCATCCTTGTGTTGGTCCAAACTGAACACTAGACCACATTGTGGTTAGCTCCAAAACGAGCTGACTGCACTTCTGACCATCCTTGTGGATCCAAACTGAACACTAAACCGCATTGTGACTAGCTCCAAAACAAGCTGACTGAACTGCTGAGCATCCTTGTGGATCTAAACTGTACACTAGACCGCATTGTGGCTAGTTCTAAAAAGAACTGACTGAACTACTGTTTGTAATTTCTAATCCAAGCTTAACACTCGACCACATTGTGGCTAGCTCAATAACGAGCTGACTTAATTACTTACCATCCTTTTTTATCCAATCTGAACAATCGACCACATTGTGGCTAGCTTCAAAACGAACTGACTGAACTACTCTCTATACTTGCGGATCCAAACTTAACACAAGACCACATTGTGGCAAGCTCCAAAACGAAATGACTGAACTACTCTCTATACATGCGGATCCTAACTTAACACGAGACCACATTGTGGCAAGCTCCAAAACGAAATGACTGAACTACTGACCATGCTTGTGGATCCAAACTGAACACTAGACCACATTATGGCTAGCTCCAAATCGAGCTGACTTAGTTGTTGACCATCCTTGTGGATCTAAACTGAACACTAGACCACATTGTGCCTAGCTTCAAAAACAACTGACAGAAATACTGACCATCCTTGTGGATTCAAACTGAACACTAAACCATATTGTGGCAAGCTCCAAATGGAAATGGCTGAACTACTGACCATCATTGTGTTGGTCCAAACTGAACACTAGACCACATTGCGGTTTGCTCCAAAACGAGCTGACTGAACTGCTGACCATCGTTGTGGATCCAAACTGAACACTAGACCGCATTGTGACTAGCTCCAAAATGAGCTGACTGAACTGCTGAGCATCCTTGTGGATCTAAACTGTACGCTAGACCGCATTGCGGCTAGTTCTAAAAAGAACTGACTGAACTACTGTTTGTAATTGCAAATCCAAATTTAACACTCGACCACATTGTGGCTAGCTCAAAAACGATCTGACTTAACTACTTACTAGCCTTGTTGATCCAAACTGAACACTGGACCATATTGTGGCAAGCTCCAAAACAAGCTGACTGCACTTCTGACCATCCTTGTGGATCCAAACTGAACACTAGACCGCATTGTGACTAGCTCCAAAACGAGCTGACTGAACTGCTGATCATCCTTGTGGATCTAAACTGTAAACTAGACCGCATTGTGGCTAGTTCTAAAAAGAACTGACTGAACTACTGTTTGTAATTGTGAATCCAAACTTAATACTCGACCACATTGTGGCAAGCTCCAAATAGAACTGACTAAACTACTGACCATCCTTGTGTTGGTCCAAACTGAACACTAGACCACATTGTGGTTAGCTCCAAAACGAGCTGACTGCACTTCTGACCATCCTTGTGGATCCAAACTGAACACTAAACCGCATTGTGACTAGCTCCAAAACAAGCTGACTGAACTGCTGAGCATCCTTGTGGATCTAAACTGTACACTAGACCGCATTGTGGCTAGTTCTAAAAAGAACTGACTGAACTACTGTTTGTAATTTCTAATCCAAGCTTAACACTCGACCACATTGTGGCTAGCTCAATAACGAGCTGACTTAATTACTTACCATCCTTTTTTATCCAATCTGAACAATCGACCACATTGTGGCTAGCTTCAAAACGAACTGACTGAACTACTCTCTATACTTGCGGATCCAAACTTAACACAAGACCACATTGTGGCAAGCTCCAAAACGAAATGACTGAACTACTCTCTATACATGCGGATCCTAACTTAACACGAGACCACATTGTGGCAAGCTCCAAAACGAAATGACTGAACTACTGACCATGCTTGTGGATCCAAACTGAACACTAGACCACATTATGGCTAGCTCCAAAACGAGCTGACTTAGTTGTTGACCATCCTTGTGGATCTAAACTGAACACTAGACCACATTGTGCCTAGCTCCAAAAACAACTGACAGAAATACTGACCATCCTTGTGGATTCAAACTGAACACTATACCATATTGTGGCAAGCTCCAAATAGAAATGGCTGAACTACTGACCATCCTTGTGTTGGTCCAAACTGAACACTAGACCACATTGCGGTTTGCTCCAAAACGAGCTGACTGAACTGCTGACCATCCTTGTGGATCCAAACTGAACACTAGACCGCATTGTGACTAGCTCCAAAATGAGCTGACTGAACTGCTGAGCATCCTTGTGGATCTAAACTGTACGCTAGACCGCATTGCAGCTAGTTCTAAAAAGAACTGACTGAACTACTGTTTGTAATTGCGAATCCAAATTTAACACTCGACCACATTGTGGCTAGCTCAAAAACGATCTGACTTAACTACTTACTAGCCTTGTTGATCCAAACTGAACACTGGACCATATTGTGGCAAGCTCCAAAACGAGCTGACTGCACTTCTGACCATCCTTGTGGATCCAAACTGAACACTAGACCGCATTGTGACTAGCTCCAAAACGAGCTGACTGAACTGCTGATCATCCTTGTGGATCTAAACTGTACACTAGACCGCATTGTGGCTAGTTCTAAAAAGAACTGACTGAACTACTGTTTGTAATTGTGAATCCAAACTTAATACTCGACCACATTGTGGCAAGCTCCAAATAGAACTGACTGAACTGCTGACCATCCTTGTGTTGGTCCAAACTGAACACTAGACCACATTGTGGTTAGCTCCAAAACGAGCTGACTGCATTTCTGACCATCCTTGTGGATCCAAACTGAACACTAAACCGCATTGTGACTAGCTCCAAAACAAGCTGACTGAACTGCTGAGCATCCTTGTGGATCTAAACTGTACACTAGACCGCATTGTGGCTAGTTCTAAAAAGAACTGACTGAACTACTGTTTGTAATTGTGAATCCAAACTTAAACACTTGCTACATTGACCCCAGCTCAGCTACCTCCAGACCTAACCACCTGCTCTTCTTTCCTTCCCTGCCATCCAACCTTCCCCATCTAGCTCAACGACGACACTACTCTCTATACAGCGATCCAAACTAACACGTACGACATGTGGCAAGCTCCAAAACGAAAGACGAACTACTCTCTATACAGCGATCCTAACTACACGAGACCACTGGCAAGTCGAAACGAAATGACGAACTACTGACCACGCTGATCAAACTGAACACTAGACCACATAGCTAGCTCCAAAACGAGCTGACTAGTTGTTGACCATCCTTGTGGATCTAAACTGAACACTAGACCACATTGTGCCTAGCTTCAAAAACAACTGACAGAAGTATCGTACCATCCTTGTGGATTCAAACTGAACACTAAACCATATTGTGGCAAGCTCCAAATGGAAATGGCTGACTACTCGCCCATCATTGTGGCTGCCCTCACAACACTGAGCTACTATACCACATTCTTTGCTCCAAAACCAGCTATGAATGCTGAATTACTTACTTACTCTTACATCCTTTTGCTGTCATCCAAACTGAACACTGGACCACATTGTGGCAAGCTCCAAAACGAACTGACTGAACTGCTGACCATCCTTGAAAAAAAAACAAAAACTGTTGATCCAAACTGAACACTATACCACATTGTTGGTAGCTCCAAAACAAGCTGGCTGAACTACTGCCCAGCCTTGTGGATCTCAACTGAACACTGGACCACACTGTGGTTATCTCCAAAACAAACTGACTGAACTGCTGACCAGCCTTGTGGATCTAAACTGAACCCTGGACCACATCGTGGCTAGTTCTAACCCCCGCCCCAACGACCACCCCCCCCAAGCCCCCCCCAAACCCACCAACGAACTGACTTAGTTGTTGACCATCCTTGTGGATCTAAACTGAACACTAGACCACATTGTGCCTAGCTTCAAAAACAACTGACAGCGAACTGACTGAACTGTTATCTATTCTTGCGGATCCAAACTTAACACTAGACCACATTGTGGCAAGCTCCAAAACGAAATGACTGAACTACTGACCATCCTTGTGGATCCTAACTGAACACTAGACCACATTGTGGCAAGCTCCAAAACGAAATGACTGAACTACTGACCATGTTTGTGGATCTAAACTGTACACTAGACCACATTATGGCTAGCTCCAAAACGAGCTGACTTAGTTGTTGACCATCCTTGTGGATCTAAACTGAACACTAGACCACATTGTGCCTAGCTTCAAAAACAACTGACAGCGACCTGACTGAACTGTTATCTATTCTTGCGGATCCAAACTTAACACGAGACCACATTGTGGCAAGCTCCAAAACGAAATGACTGAACTACTCTCTATACTTGCGGATCCTAACTTAACACGAGACCACATTGTGGCAAGCTCCAAAACGAAATGACTGAACTACTGACCATGCTTGTGGATCCAAACTGAACACTAGACCACATTATGACTAGCTCCAAAACGAGCTGACTTAGTGGTTGACCATCCTTGGGGATCTAAACTGTGCACTAGACCGCATTGTGGCTAGTTCTAAAAAGAACTAACTGAACTACTGTTTGTAATTGCGAATCCAAACTAAACACTCGACCACATTGTGGCTAGCTCTAAAACGAACTGACTTAACTACTTACCAGCCTTGTGGATCCAAACTGAACACTGGACCACATTGTGGCAAGCTCCAAAACGAATTGACTTAACTACTGACCATCCTTGTGGATCCAAACTGAACACAGGGCCACATTGTGGCTAGCTCCAAAACGAACTGACTTAACTACTGACCATCCTTGTGGATCCAAACTTAACACTCAACCACATTGTGGCTAGCTAAAAAACGATCTGACTTAACTACTTACCAGCCTTGTTGATCCAAACTGAACACTGGAGCCACATTGTGGCTCACTCCAGAATGGGAATTGACTGAACTACTGAATATCCTTATTGTTGGTCCAAACTGAACACTAGACCACATTGTGGTTAGGTCCAAAACGAGCTGACTGCACTTCTGACCATCCTTGTGGATCCAAACTGAACACTAGACAGCATTGTGACTAGCTCCAAAACGAACTGACTAAACTGCTGACCATCCATGTGGATCTAAACTGTACAATACACCGCATTGTGGCTAGTTCTAAAAAGAACTGACTGAAATACTGTTTGTAATTGCGAATCCAAACTTAACACTCGACCACATCTGGCTAACTCAAAAACAATACTGATAACTTAGCTACTTTACCAGCCTTTTGATACCAAACTGAACACTCGACCACATTGTGGCTAGCTTCAAAACAAACTGACTGAACTAGTCTCTATACTTGCGGATCCAAACTGAACACTTGACCACATTGTGGCTAGCTTCAAAACGAACTGACTGAACTACTTTCTATGATTGCAGATCCAAACTTAACACTAGACCACATTGTGGCAATCTCCAAAATGGAATGATTGAACTACTGACCATGCTTGTGGATCCAAACTGAACACTAGACCACATTATGGCTAGCTCCAAAACGAGCTGACTTAGTGGTTGACCATCCTTGTTGATCTAAACTGAACACTAGATCACATTGTGCCTAGCTCCAAAAACAACTGACAAAAATACTGACCATCCTTGTGGATTCAAATAGGCCTCAGATTGGCATTTTAGCCTATATGGATTGATAGACAATGAATGAAAAAGAACAATTTCAATGCCCACCAATTATCAATTCTAGTCTGTCTTGACCCAGAGCTGGTGTACACAACAGGAATTGAGCTAGTAATGTCTGTGGAAAAATTTCGAGCAAGCTTGGTATAACCTCAAACAGGCCTCAGATCAGCCTTTTAGCCTGTGTGGATTAATAGGTAATGAATGAAAAAAAACAATTTCAATGTCCGCCACTTATCACTTCTAGTATGTCTTGACCCCGAGCTTGTGTACACAACAGGAATTGAGCTAGGAATGTCTGTGGAAAAATTTCGAGCTACCCCCGATTGGCCTTTTAGCCTATATGGATTGATAGGTAATGAATGAAAAAAACAATTTCAATGCCCGTCACTTATCAATTCTAGTCTGTCTTGACCCAGAGCTGGTGTACACAACAGAAATTGAGCTAGGAATGTCTGTGGAACAAGTATATGGCGCAAAGCGCAATAGGTGACCGCGGAGCACACCACCTTCCAACTTACAATATGAATGCATGGACTTTCGTCACTCCAAAGGGCAAGTCTGTGGTTTCTCACCCATTTTCAAATGTAAGCACAGATTTGGAATCGTTATATATGACGTGAACAAAAAAACTCAAGTGTGCTGTTCAATTATCAGCCGTTCATCTGTTACTGATTATTGATGCCATTGCCATGCATGAAAGTTGGTCACTCAAGTGGGCAAGTCTGTGGTTTTTTAACCATTTTCAAAAGTAAGCACAGATTTGGAATCGTTAACTTGTGAATACAAAACCAAAGTCCTCCGTTCAATTCTTAGCCGTTCAGCTGTTACTGATTAGTGATGCCATTGCCATGGGTGAAAATTTGTCACTCAAGAGGGCAAGTCTGTGGTTTCTCAACCATTTTCAAAAGTAAGCACAGATTTGGAATCGTTATCATTTATCATTTAAAATGTTTCAGAAACCAAAATTTATATATATATATATATATATATATATATATACTACGGGCCGCTCCGCGGTCAAAAACTCAAGCCCTCTGTTCAATTCTTAGCTGTTCAGCTGTTACTGATTATTGATGCCATTGCCGTGCATGAAAGTTTGTCACTCAAGAGGGTAAGTCTGTGGTTTCTCAACCATTTTCGAAAGTAAGCACAGATTTGGAATCGCTATATATGACTTGTGAACAAAAAAACTCAAGTACTCTGTTCAATTCTTAGGCGTTCAGCTGTTACTGATTATTGATGCCAATGCCATGCATGAAAGTTTGTCACTCAAGAGGGTAAGTCTGCTGTTTCTCAACCAGTTTCAAAAGTAAGCATATATTTGGAATCCTTATATAGGCTGTGACTGTGGCAAAAAAAAGACTGTGGCAAAAAAGACAATAAGGTAATCAAAAGTTAGCAATTCATCCTAGACCAGTGTGAAAATAATGTGTTCTGACTTAAGGAATAAAGCAGTCCTAAAATATCAAATGTGTTTTAGATGCCCAAAATAGTCATGCTTCTGCTCAGGATTCAAAGCAATGATTTTAAAACCACGAATTGGATCACCAAAAAACGCCATTAAATGATTCAATAAAAACAGCATTAAGAAAGGTAAAAATATTACGACAAACCGTGTATAAGTGCCTCACTTGTAGTAAAGGCAAACCGAAAAAATGTACATAAAATAAAATAACATAAATAAAATGACTCAATAAAAGCAGC